>CAXIPT010000058.1:84522-117083 GCA_964030475.1 Tethya wilhelma
TTCCATCTTGTTTGCCTTCTTTTTACGATTTGGCCATTCCTATGTCTCATTACATTTCCAATGTTTTTTTACTTGTTTGTTCTCATTTTTTCATAATTCTACAAATCACATTTGAGTTTGTGTGTATATGGTAGTTACTTGTAATCTATGCTCTGACAGGCTGATTAGTACTTAAGTAATAACAGGAGGCTGAGCTGTATCTACCAAAATTTAATTGCTTTGCTCATCTTATAATGAATACTACATAACACAGTAGTCTATTCACCTCCTAAATATTGAAGACTGAAAGGTTACAGAGAGTCCAGCACAACCAGAAATCTTCAGGTAAAGCAGCGAATATTTGGATTCCAAATAACGCACACCTATCTACCTGGAAAAGGGTTGTCAATTTGACTTTTCAAGTAGCTTATGAATTTATGCATGAGTAGAAATGAATGGCTGCCATACGGAGAAGCGCTTTTCGCCTTGTATCTAGCCATTCAATGGGAGACTCGAGCACACGATACCAAAAGCACGTGAAGACAATGGTACCAAGTTTGTTAGTTCAAGAATCAGCTTCTGAAAGTGAACAGTCTTCGAGATACACTGAAATAACATAGAAGAAGAAGAAGAAGAAGAAGAAGAAGAAGAAGAAGAAGAAGAAGAAGAAGAAGAAGAAGAAGAAGAAGGAGAAAATTGGAGGTTTGGCATATTTTAGTTTGGTACCTTAGCGATGGTTTTAGGCCATGTTTTTAGGCTTGTTAGAAAGAGAATGAGCTAAATAGTAGCTTTATAAGGCTTTTAGTGCCAAGTGCTCAGTTTTTGCAGAGTTATTCACGTGAATATTTGTATTACGCTAATGGGCCATCCGTGCCATTCCTATGCACCCAGTACTACCGTACTGGGAATACAGGTATGTCTATCTCCTAGGAGATATACAATAAGTACTGATACAGTTCCTTTAACTAGCACAATTGAATGTACACAAAAATAGTATTATGTTGGCTTATAGGGGGAATCATATCTGATGGGGGAAATCTTTGGACTCCCCCTGATCTCTCTTTCTAATTAAAACCTTGTGTACTATCCTTTCAGAAAGGAAAACGACTTGAGACATGACATTATGTAGTGTTTGAATAGCAAGCGCTCACTTGAGCATAGAAGGTGTCGGTCATGATGGCTCCGGGGGTGGTGGGGTAACCCTCAACACACTCCCCCCACTCCTCCCTGTGGTACTCTGGGTAGGCACACAGGTTGAGACGAAGGTCATTGACAAAGAAGGCCTCTTTGTCAAACTCCTCCTCTGTGCTGTTGTAGGCATTGTAGTACTGAGCTGTCTCGTTCCAGTGAGTCTCATCAAATGCATCTTGTCCCCACAGGAAAGCTTCCTTACACTCTTCGGCAAAGTCGTTGTCACCTGTACACAGAGCAAAATGAATAATACCGTATAGCTAGAAATTTGAAGAATAAAATTTCTGCGGAAAGGCGATTGCTAAACTTTTCACAATTTTATTTTCGAGGATCGAGCAGCCCCACCAATATATTGCTATATGATCCCAAAAATTTCGAGGGTGAAATTTTTGCGGATCAGCAACAATTCACGAAAACAGCAAAATTTATACTCCTCGAAAATTTCTACATATACAGTATAATTATAGTAGTTGTGTGAACATACGTTCATAATAGTTATTCGATCGCCACACTCCTTGCTTGTGTGTGAAGTTACTGAAGTTTAGTGCTAGATCTGTGCACATGCAGGCATCGGTATTATACTGCAATTCAATGATAGGTAAGAATGCACTGCTACTTTTTTAGCCAGGCCAGCTCAACAATATTTACACTTATGTGACGTCACAGACGACCCTATTCTGACTTCCGCCATTTTGGCAATCAGCTGGCAAAGAAACTAGTTATCTGGCTAGCTGTGTTTCATGTTCAGTGACAGAGAAGCAGACTTCCAGTAGTGAGTGTTCTCACCTCGTTACACTTCTTTTGTGAATGATTGGCTCCCATATTGTGCTTCCTTATCAGACACAGATGCCACTGGTAAGCCTTGTCAGCGATCTCGAAAACAGCTAGTCATACTTGTATCGCTTGTTGTTTTATCCTAGACTAGCATTGTATAAGCTAGCTTTCTAGATACTCTTTGCCTAGATTGTATTCTCCCCAGTCCAGAGAAAAAGCAGCTTTTAGTTCAAGGTTGCATCACTTCTGGTGACCCTCCATAACACACGGACGGACAGACAGACAAAACTTTCTTAATAATGTGATATTACAATTATAGAAGCTGTAATACATACAACCATGCCGGTATTTCTGGCAAACTTCCCACAGTCCTGTAACTATAAGTATTTTTGAATGCTGTTTCTAGTCCGCCAATAACCCTCAATTGCCACCACTCTTTCTGCACATGGATGTACAGCTGTAGTATGAAAAAGTCTAACATTTCTTCGTTGACTAGAATGGCTGAGCAATTTGAGTACAGTTCTGTGTTTTTGAAGCAAAGTTTTGGAGCTAGATAGCCTCCCAAAGAAGAGGCTCAAGTCAGCGCATTGCCAAGAGTAGCCTGACATCTAGGTTTGCTGCTCCAGTTTCAGAGAAAGAGGCCAATGAAGCAGCGGCAAAAGGAGTGGTGCCATTGAAAGATGGTGAACTTCTATCAGTCTTAGTTTGCTTTCTAACTCTAAAACAAACTGTATTTGCTGCATCTGTGCTCTATTATGCCCAGCCATGCTCTATTATCCCTAGCCATGCTCTATTTTCCAACCACAGGATGTTTTTGTTACTCTGATCTGTACATAGTATATACAGATTTGCACACAAGATTGCTTATGACATCAAAGGAAAAACTATCAGTCTAAATCCATGTTAGTGTATCTTAGTACAACTGTGGTCATGGAAGTTTTCAAAACAGAAGCCAAGCGAGCAATTACCACAAGTAGATCATAAACCACCTTGGTGCACTTTTATGCAGTCAAAGAAAAAGTCAAGTAAAGTAAGAAAGCTAACTAGCTGATAGTGCATATCAGCGCATACATGCGCAATTGCACGCAATGACTAGTGCAAAAACGCACATTTACAGTCGATTTCAGCTACATTTGTCAATTGGGTTCCATAACCGCAAGTTCTAAACCATGAATATCATTAAAACCTCATACAGTCTAGTACCACAATACTATAGATACGTACGTAATTAGCTTACGCACGCACACGTAAATGTTCAAACGTAGTTGAAATCGACTGTGTGTGAAATTGCAAAATTCTAAGCTACGTAAAAACCCAAATTGCACACATCTACGCGTAAAAGCACAATGTTTTTACATGGGATTAATTAATTTTGGGCATGATATTATATTGACCATTAAAATCCTGAGATCTAGCTCGGATTCCAATCCAGGCGTTTCGAATATGTATACAATTGTTTTTTGTACAGACTCCATTCACAATGACGGCGAGAGGCACATCCCCTATCTCTTTGTGTTTCCCGACTCCACCATCAGCAAGCTCCGGGCATGGGCACAGTTTCAGAGGTCTGATGGGATGCTCCAGGAGGAGCTGCGCTGTGGCTGCTGGGATCTCCCACTAGAACCTGTGGTGGGTGGCCAGCCATCATGATTTGTGATCCTTGAGCAGTACATGAATTTAAAGGAACTGTGTCACTATATAAGCGCTGTTTTGTTACCAAAAATAAAATGTGTGACGTTTTGTGATGTTTTTTTGTTGACAAACGTGCAATATACGTACGTACACGGAGCTAGTAACTGGAATTGGTACCCAGATCGCGCTAGAAACAAAACAAAAAACGTCACAAAAGCTCATAGAACGTCATTAAACGTCACACATTTTATTTTTAGTAACAAAACAGCGCTTATATAGTGACACAGTTCCTTTAAGCCCTCAGATCGTGAATTTAGTTGAAAATTTGCCCATTTGGTGGTGGTCACCAATTGTCTGATAAAAATTCAGAATAGCTACAGAATGTGTGTTTCGGTTTTGAATTTGTCATTGTGTAGTTGACTTGTAGCTACTTTTATGTTTTAAGCTTTTAATGGAAGATTATTCTAAACATTGCATGTACACTGACTGTTACTCAATATCATGCGTGCTCCAGATCTCTATACTGACAGTATAATGAAAATCTGGTACTCCTTTCTATCTGTACAGGCTGTTGAATTTGGCTGTGGTCGTGAGATGTCTGACAGTTCCTCAATGTTCATTGTGTATCTCTTGGAGCTACTACAGCTACACCCCAGTAATGAGACCAATGAAGTCGTGAGTGAACTGTGGCCCAATGCCAAACGTGCTGCTCAGTGGCATATGTCTGTGAGCAATGAGACAGGGCTCCCCAAGTACCTGACCACCACCTACGATGTGCTACACTTGAATTCGTACCCCTACGCTGCGTATAGTTCTGCTTTCCACCTTTTAGCCATGAAGGCAGCTGAGAAACTAGCTCGCTGGATAGGTAGGTGCATGTGTATGAATTGCAGTTCATTAAGCTGTAGATGTGGATCTATATCTGTAATGAATACCATGCAATCTTTGGTTATTGTCACACATAAACCAGGATGAGCTGTTAATACATAAGGTGTTTGAGTGTGCATTTTGATTTGCATGTTGTTGCCTGGCAACAAAAGCTTATATACAATAGCCCTTCAAATAAAGTTACTGTTCTGTTTACGTTTCATGGTAAAACGACATGCAAACATGCAAAATAAAATGCCAAAACTGCAGTTTGAAATTATTTATAGCCGTTTCCGTTTTCAACTGGATTACGTAACGTTGAACGTAAAGTAAGCGTTCTGAACAAGAAGGATTTAGCGCTAGCCATTCTGAGGTCTTTTTTTTGGCTCGAAGGCAAGACTAAGCGCTACCAATAGAGCGCTTGGACAGTATTTTATTGTAGAGCAACAGCAAAGTAAAAAGAGTTGGCTGAAAATGAAAGTTTTTAGCAGCATGGTCGATACAAACGGTAAGAAAAAACCACAAGCATTGTGATTGACAGCCTTACTAGGCTAAGTTGACTGCAAAAACTCTCTGTGTAGTACTAACAGCACACAGGTTCTTGCTTTGTTTCAAAGCTTTAGAGCCTCGTGGCTGCTTTCAGTCCAATCATAGTGACCAAGTTTGACATGCGATTTGCAACGTTTTGCTGCTACGTTGAAACTGCGTTTTTCATTTCCTTTTGTCATAATGAGATTTGACACGTGGATGTAACATTTTTACGGAAACGTTTGCACTGGTGTTTTACGGAACGGGACGGGAACTTTATTTTGAGGGGTGCTGTACATCCATGTGCAGAAAGAGTGGTGGCAATTGAGGGTTATTGGCGGACTAGAAACAGCATTCAAAAATACTTATAGTTACAGGACTGTGGGAAGTTNAGTACACCTGTCTTGAGAATGCCAGTAGAAGAAAACAGAAAAATAACTTTCTTATTATCCAATCAATTTCCAAGCACCATTGGAAAGTGCTCATTCTCCCTATTCTTTAGATTGCTTTTCTCCTTCCACTCAAAAGTTAGCTATTTTGTCCCATAAGAAAACTAAAGTATTACATGAAACTCTTTGTTTCCCTTTCAGTCGCATTTTCAAACCAGATCAACTTTAGTATAACTATACAAGCTGAAATATAATAATGTATATTATGAGGTGCCAAAATTTAAGTACCAAACTTGATGCATTGATGACTGAGATTGGCAACACTGCCTGCTTACATTGTCATCATCAGAGAAGACACAAAGAGACACATTTCCATTTGTGTTGTACCCAGGAGTGTCCCTATTGATGGTGAGACAGTTCTTATGTGTACTCCATTTACTCTGTAAGGAGAGGGTGTACAACTGACAAAGTTCTAACAATGCATTGTGACTTGTGGTGGTGAATAAAGAGAATACAGACGCATTACATACATCATAAATTTCACGCTGCTCACGTGAGCGTGCATTATTAGACTTGTATTGCGTGAGCGTGCATTAGCAGATTGCATGCTTAGTCAGCAGTTCTTGTCAAGCTGTATATACATGTGGTTGGAGAATAGACCTTTTCGTTACAAGCAAAAGAATGCATTGCGTCATTGATTAAACATACAGGCTACATCCGGAGTTGATTTACGCCCCACCCACCAAAGTTTTCCCATTGTCCCAATGCAAAAATTGTAATATTCACGTGTGCATATGCTAGTAGGTATACCGAATATTCTAAAACAGCGAAGATCATGTAAAACTGCAGTCTTTTGGCTACCTCATGGAAGTTGTTCTGTGCGATTTGAGTTATCTACCACAGAGTTACAAGGGCTTGAAGTTGAAGACTATAAATTATACTAGTGGCATGCAAGCATGGAGTGGGGCAAGCACAAGCAAGCTTATGCGCATGGAATCTTGCATGTAGGAATTAGCCTCGTTGCAGCTAGGCTCCACCTTTGACTCTACATGCACTAAGTGTAAGGTCAAAGGGGAGCCTAGTATATATGTAGGCTATCTGGAAATGAGGCTAGAGCATACTGTTTGTTATAGCACTGGTGAAAGAGTATGAAATACACAATTCATGTAAGAGACACTTGGCTAAATTGCCGGGTTCCAGGCTGCTAGGTTATTCTCATTACTGCTTAAGAGGGATATCCTCCCTTGCCAGTTAGCAGTTACTCTCATGGCTACTCATGCAGGAGTCTCATAGATTATAAATCTACGGTTGTATCATGTTCAGAGTTATCAGCAGTTCTGACTCTTGAGCTCAGGGTTTTCTAGTTTAGAGCCTCTCACAGCTGTTCTAGCTTCTGCTCTCATTATTCAGTAGTATTGGCATCCATCCATACACCCAACATTCCTGGAGTAGTTAATTTAGCTAAAACTATTCTGCTTGCCGCCGGGTTTTAAGCACTGCATGCATTCATGTACAAGTATAAAGTATGAATTTAGCAGACGAACATAGTGATAGTCATACAATGAGCTTACCTTCGTGTAAATTGTTGCCACCTGGAGTGAAACGTGCCCTAGCTTTTTGCTGTGCAAATCCTACATAAACACTTCTCAGTGCCCGGACGATCTGCCCAGTGTGAAGCCAGTATTTTCAGGGCTTTGCAATTTTTCTTTGACACGTGGCATGGCATGCGGTTAATTTGGAACAATTAGAATATAGTTCGTATTTATGGAAAGCGGTCGGTCGGACGATTACATCACTATATATATATATATATATATATACAGACATACAAATCCCTCATTCGACACGTTTATGTGAGGCTCGCTCATGCTCACCCCAACAAGTAAAATCAATGCAATAGTACGTGTTTAGGCAGTGTAAGCTAGAAACAAGTGTTTTTACTGCTGTAATCGAGTTTGTGATGCAATAGAGCACCAAACCCAGCTTTTGACTGTCAAGTTTAGTAGCCTAACTGCTTGACAAATAGCATATACTCAGTAAACAGTTATTTTATACATTATTTGCCTGATAAAAGTTTTCAACTTCAAGTGCTTGTAACTCTGTGGTAGATAACTCAAATCACACGGAACAACTTCATGAGGTAGCCAAAAGACTAGTTATATATGAGCTTCACTGTTTTAGAATATTCGGTATGTACTAGCATATGCACGCGTGAATATTACAAATTTTGTATTGGGGCAATGGGAAAATTTGGTGAGTGGGGCGTAAATCAACTCCGGATGTAGCTAGTGAAATTCCTCATAACATATAACGAAAAGATCTACTAGGCAGCTCTCACAATACATCATAAATTTATGTACTCAACAGAGACAGTACGTATCACACACAATGTGGTAGCCACCTTGACTCCNCTGAGTTCTGATCGCCATAAACATGTCCTCAATTACCCCAAACTTCGCAGCACCAGCCGGGTGTTGGTTGAAGATGGTCCAATCATGAAACTTCCCATCAGCACGCAGCTCAAACACTCCAGCAGCAATACCTGTAAAGTGTAACTCAACAAGAGTTCCTCAACCAATAGTGCCAGACTCACCTCCGAGAGGGACAGCACTTCTGACTCCTAGTGCTGGGTGTGAGAGAATCCCACCTTCAGCTATTCTATACTTGTAAAAGCAGGTGCCCACCTCTGACCAGCCCACATATGGACCACTCACATTGTGTGCCTCCAAATAGTGACAGGAGTGAGAGGAAAACGCAAACCTATCGGTTTCTCGTACTATGCCAAAGTTTTCAAACACTACTCCACTCAGTTGTTTAGACAAGGATAGGTTGGGTGTGGGCTCCCAAAAGAAGGCATTTCCTTGTTTAATATTCTGGGTGGTGTCGCTCTTCTGGTGACCATATGTAAGGGCATCTTTATCACAAAGCCAAAAGAAGGATGGCAAGGCATAGTGTACGGCATAGAAACCAAAAAGGATAACTGCAAACGCTAAAATGAAAAGATTAACCCTCCTGTATGGGTGAATGATGAGTGTCACGGTTATAAATAACATATTTTGTAAATGCCCTGGCAACGCCCTGCACTCACCTTAAACTGACCGATTTATTATCTTTAGATGCCTTCGCATCCATTCTTCTTGCCTTCAAAATCGTCACTGATATAAAATTTAAGTATAAACAAACACGAGACTCCTAAACTTTTAATATACAGTCAGATCGATCGCCAGTGACATCATTTATGTGCATGACCGGAAGTGTCGAAATGTAAAAATGGCCGCTCGTTTGTAGTAGTTGCACAGTTTAGAAAACGACCTAACTGTAATTTACTGCAAGCACAGAAAGAGACTAGAGGGACTGATACCGACTTTAACGGAAAGAAATATAAATTCTAAATCTGACAGCACCACCAACAAAAGCCTGTATGCAAAGGAAGCCCTGAAAACCCGTGAAAAGTTGATAACAAAATGGCGCCATGTTGAACTTTGACCTTTTTTCTCTATTTATACGCAATTGTAATATTGATGCCATGTGGAACTTGTCTTGAAAAACAATAAACAACTATAGTCAATGCATTGAAACTTACATCAGCAAGGGTTTACACTTGTTTCTGGGTTAATTTGGTACTGAATTGTTCACTGCTTCTTGAATAGCTATATTGTCTAGGTAGTTCCTCTCACAATACTTAATGATACATTCTGTCCTAGATCCTATCCTCTCGTTCTCTGTGTTCAGTTCTTCAGTAGGGAAGTCAATACCTAGCAAGACACACATGTAATTGACACAAATCACGTTGCCTGCTTGGAGGTTTAGATTTTCAGCTGTCTAAAAGACATGACTCAAGGTGGGCTGTCACAAGTTGCCAGGCCAGGCAAGTTCTCTGCTCAGCCTGGAGACTCTATTCCACTGATATTATAAACAATTATTCGAAAAAAATAGAACAAACAAGTACAAAAAACATTAGAAATGTAAATCAAACATAGGAATGGCCAAATCGTAAAAAAAGCGAGCAAACAAGATAGGAATGGTTGTCAGATTGAGCGAGTTCATTCCTGTGTCTACAATGTCATTGAGCTCAGTAGGGCCTGGGAACGAGGCCTATGAACGTAGGTGACACAGTGAAATGAACTCCTCGCTCAATCTGACAACCATTCCTATCTTGTTTGCTCGCTTTTTTACGATTTGGCCATTCCTATGTTTGATTTACATTTCTAATGTTTTTTGTACTTGTGTTGTTTACAATATTACAATTTCTTATAAATAGAGATAAACAGCTAAAAGGTCAAAGTTCAACATGGCAACGTTCCTGTCCTCTGGTGTAACAGTATAAATTTAAAATTTGGTTGTGTAGCTGGTCAGTGCCAGCTCAGCTAGCTAGCCCTGGTTGCTAGGCACGAAACTGAAGTTTAACCAAGAATATTTAACTACTTCAATCTCAAGATTTTCTACTGTTTTAGGTTGGCTAGCGTGCGGCCCCGCCGGGGCCCTACTTGAAGGTGTGTACTAGGTTTTGATGAAGTTGAATGTTGGAATTGTACAGCTGGCTAGCGCTGTAGCGCTAACTTTTATTTGTCTCATTGTGTTGAGATGGGGCAGAAACAGTTCAACAACAATGGCACCGTCACCGGTAATGAAAATATATCAGAAAACACCAACAAAACTAACGACTCTCCAAAATTCTTCAGATGTCACTAGTGGATGTGAATTTGACGACTATATTGCCTTCACAAAGACTTACCTGTACCTTGTTCAGACTGAAAGCTGCATTGTGGAGCCACTCCTAAGCCCTGAAGTGCTTGGGAACACCGAAGAATGTAACTGTGATGTTCTTGTAGTGAGCTTTAAAGCAAACTGCAATAAAAAGTTCTCGCCACACATACAACATATCTTTGCTAAGGGCTCAACGTGGACAACTGGACGGCAGATTCAATATGAACATTCCATCGAATCCGGGAAGAAATACATGTACTACATCTTTATCGATGATGACTCATCACTCAACGTCTATCGAGGTAATACAACAAGAAATGGATGGCGAACATTTGAAAAGTTTTTGTATGATTATCGCCCACCAGTAGGCATCAGTGATACATATAGTTGGAATTATGTGAAGAGAATACAGAAGTATCGAAAAGACAAAGGCTGCGACAAGCACAAAGATTTGGAAATAAGTGTTCCTGGAATGTATTGGGATGCCATGTTTAACTCTTTCCACCACAAAGCCGCAAAGAGTGTTTTAGAGCCAATTTTCCCGTTTTGGGCTAAGTTTGACCACGAGAGTTGGTGGTATTCCAACTGGTATGTTTGTGTCATGAGTGATGTAGTGTACCATTACAACAATGTGTACAGTTCTGAGGTTATCGCAGGTAATGCAAAGCATAGGGGCTATCCCAGACACAGTTGGAATAGAACAATTGTTACACAAATTTTTGATGACATTGAAACATTAATTCCAACAGAGCACAAGGAGAAGGCCCTTCCTGTTTTGAATCACTGGAGGACATGTGATCTTGATATGAAACGGAGGAACGAGTACAACTATTGTGTTGACCCCCCAACCTCATGTATAGCACATTATGCATATGCATAGTTACTGTGGTGGTAATTGTACAGCAAACCTATCTTTTCCTTTTATACCTGAAGTTATTACAATAGTATAATATTATAATCTGATTACTAATAAAAGCATGACAGCAGCAAGCTCTCCAGCTCTGAAAAGAAATTTAAGCATAATATTGTTTCAAAGTTTGTGGATTAAATCAGGGGTCAAGGACTATAGGCTGCTCTGGTTCTTTACTGCATGTATTGTGAGTCATTCAAAAAAAATTGTACAGCTTTTGTTTTGACACGATGTCAACTAAAATTTAATAGTAAGAGTACAAACTTTTCAGGTGCAGTTTATTTCAAGATGGTGACCAAATGATCATGGCATGACGTCATGACATTGTTACAAGCATTATTACACTAGTGTGGTCTAGTAGATAATCATAATATTAATAGCTAGTACATTCTCATCTTTTACATCATATATCTTGAGTTTTAAATATGTCAGTATAGCATCACTATCTGAAGTGGTATACAATTGCACAATTAAAGGAAGTTAGACTCTTTACTTATGATGAAAACAATCTGGTAAAGGTCAGGTCGTCAAATTGATACTGTGATGAATATGCAGTAGCCAACATGTTAACAAGTATTATTGTTTATCTGGTGGTAAACGTGCAGTTACAAACAAGCTCATTAATTTTACAGACTGTTGTGTGTATTGTGTTTATTGTGTTTGTTGTTTTCAATCTGGTGTTGACATAGTCTGGGCACCAGACTAGTGTTGACAAGTGTTTATGTGACTACACCTTTAATTCTTGTAAATAGCGTTGATTGTCTTGTGTGTCCACCTTAATTTCTGTTACTATGTGTTGATAGGGAGCTGACTATTTAAGTAGCTGTGTTTTGTGTTAAGGGTTAGTCAGGTCAGTCAAGAGAGAATTTAGTCTGATGTACTCTGATGCTCTACAACTAATAATAATACTTTAACTGTGAGTGTGACAGTGTGCGCTGGGCAGCGAACCTGGATCAGTCACATGCAACACTAGTGGGTCGTGTTACAATACAGTAAATTTGACTATACGTTAATAATTGCCCCAATGATCGAAGGGAAGAGACACATGCCTGCATATCTGATTAAGTTAAGCAGTGATGCAATGGGTGTGATAATTTAAGTCCCTTGAATGTGCGCTCTTATGGATCAGCAAATATGTCTTAATTGTACATGCGCATGCAGACGAACCTTTTGATTAACTATAATAGACTGCATAAATATAATATTATAATACTAATAGTATTTTTGGTGGGATTGGTGTAACAGCAGTACGTGTGTGTGATACTACTACAAAGTTAAGTGAGATAACATCCGGAAAGTATAGATTTGGTATATAGGTTAGCTTTAATAGCGTGATGATGATTATTAATTATCGTTACTATTATAAATTGACTACAGTATAGTCCCTCGATAGTCCCTGAGCTAGCAATTTCATCTTGTTGCAGTATGTAGAATGTTCCCTGCACCAATACATCAGGAATGCTTGCTAGCCATTGATAAAGCTCAGTACATAATAATGACTCATTAAGATTCAGTATATCTATGGTATAATCTTGACATAATTTATATAACGTCATTTATAAAATGTAGTCTCTTAGTGTATGATGTGCATTACAGGGGGAGTGATTTTCGTAGAGCATTTGATATGATTGGTGGATTGCGTGCTCTGTGTGATGTACCAGTTATGGTTTTGACAGCTACAGCCAGTTTGGAAACTGCATGAGACCAGAATTGTAGCCTCACTCAGCATGACCGAGCCAGTAGTTATATCTATTTTACTGGCTAGTGGAATAAAATCACTTGATGTAAGGAGTAATGAATGCATGTTTAATGGTAACATAATAATCAAGCATCTACTCATTTTGAATATATCCTTGCAAGCTGAGTCAGCAACTGTGTGGCTACTAGATTGTGGCATAGATTATCTATGATTGTGGGTGCATGTAACCCAAAAGTTTTGTCAGCTTTCTCAAAGGCTTCCTTCCAGCAGGAAAGCAGTACTGCAATTGAAAAATCTTCCACATGTTAATGTGAATTGACCCCACCTGAGCGTAGAGCTTCTTTAAATACCCTGTACATGAGTGTATTCACACAAGTAAATTACAAAATTTTAGTTCAATGTCCACGTAACTTACAAATTGTAATCCTCATTGAGCTGGTATATCGGGTTTTCATGGCCATGCAGGTTTTCCAGTAGTATTCACTGTGCGATTTTGAATAGCAACTTGATATGTACAAGGTATGTTTAGGGTAATTTGCTGCCAAATTGGCAATCTGGTAAACATCCTCACAAGCATAATTTTTTACATCCTGTAGCTAAGAAAAAGGGGATCCACCACTTTAAAAGGCATGATGTACAAACAGATGATGGAAATTTTGAACAGGGTTAAATGTTGCCGCATCAAGTATCAGAAATAATCAATCGGAACTAATAATAAAATGTTATTTTTGTCGCATACGGCATTGATAAATGTACACTATATGCGGTGCCTTTGAAGTGAGTACTAACTATGGTAGAAGTAGTATATATAGCATGCTCTCTATAACCTTTTACATTGTATATCTTGAGTTCTTACATAACCAAGATAAAAAAATTAAATGACATTATAATTACAATACAGTTATGCACTGTGCAATTACTACTATGCATATGCATAATGTGCTATACATGAGGTTGGGGGGTCAACACAATAGTTGTACTCGTTCCTCCGTTTCATATCAAGATCACATGTCCTCCAGTGATTCAAAACAGGAAGGGCCTTCTCCTTGTGCTCTGTTGGAATTAATGTTTCAATGTCATCAAAAATTTGTGTAACAATCGTCTTATTCCAACTGTGTCTGGGATAGCCCCTATGCTTTGCATTACCTGCGATAACCTCAGAACTGTACACATTGTTGTAATGGTACACTACATCACTCATGATACAAACATACCAGTTGGAATACCACCAACTCTCGTGGTCAAACTTAGCCCAAAATGGGAAAATTGGCTCTAAAACACTCTTCGCAGCTTTGTGGTGGAAAGAATTGAACATGGCATCCCAATACATTCCAGGAACACTTATTTCCAAATCTTTGTGCTTGTCGCAGCCTTTGTCTTTTCGATACTTCTCTATTTTGTTCACATAATACCAACTATATGTATCACTGATGCCTACTGGTGGGCGATAATCGTACAAAAAATTTTCAAATGTTCGCCATCCATTTCTTGTTGTATTACCTCGATAAACTTTGAGCGATGAGTCATCATCGATAAAGATGTAGTACATGTATTTCTTCCCTGATTCGATGGAATGTTCATATTGAATCTGCCGTCCAGTTGTCCACGTTGAGCCCTTAGCAAAGATATGTTGTATGTGTGGCGAGAACTTTTTATTGCAGTTTGCTTTAAAGCTCACTACAAGAACATCACAGTTACATTCTTCGGTGTTCCCAAGCACTTCAGGGCTTAGGAGTGGCTCCACAATGCAGCTTTCAGTCTGAACAAGGTACAGGTAAGTCTTTGTGAAGGCAGTATTGTCGTCAAATTCACACAAACTAGTGGCACTGTCTGAAACTTCTTGGAGAGTCTTTGGTACCATAAATTTAATGGGTGCTTTTACGTTGAGAGAATTTGTCTTCATTACCAGCGGGGTTGCCCTTGAGCTGTTGCGACCCCATCTCAATACACTGAGACAAATTAATGTCAGCGCTATAGCGCTAGCCAGCAGCACCACTCCTATATTCAACTTCATCAAATGGCTTGCCACGAATTATTATAAAAGTGGAAATGGGATCTCAGAGAGAGGAGGTGCGACATGTCAATTCACTGCTTTTGCTGACTCAGCATGGTAGATGCACGTGACCAAATCCAATACCAAACTATAGTGGTCACGTGATTGGAATGCGCTAATTGACACTCGCTTGTCGTACCTCCTCTGCATCTGCAATGCATCTGATGGGATATCAGGTGGTTAGCTGAATAACCCCTTGACTGTAGACCCGCCCACACTGAATCTGGACTGGACTGGATGCAATTTGGAGCCCAATCAGAGCAGAGGAGGTCTCAGGAAGGTGAACAGAATGCAGTTATGATTACTTTCTCATCTAGGTTAATAATTAGTGTGGGGTAATGATATTTATTTCAAATTTTACTGTCTTACTCTCTAATGGTTGTGAGATTAGGGTCCACAATAAAACTGGAACTCTAAGGATCGGACAACACCACAGGTTAAGGATATCTCAGATCAAGATTTGAGTGAGTCTGGCAGCTAATAGCAACCCCCATAGTATAGGAAAATGATGTTTGTTTCCATTCCTACGGTCTATCTCAGTTTACAATCGAATTGCAGTGCCTACCGTCCAGTATCGAACTGGAAACCTAAGGATCGGACAACACTAGAAGCTATGAAAGGCTCAGATCAAGATTTGGGTAAATGTAGCAGCTAAAAGCTACCCCCATAGTGTGGAGAAATTCTGTTTGTTTCTATTCTTACAGTCTATCTCTGTTTACAATCGAATCGTAGTGCCTACCATCCTGTATCAAACTGGAAACCTAAGGATCGGACAATGCTAGAAGCTGTGGAAGGTTCATTTCAAGATGTGAGTGAGTCTAGCAGCTTATAGCGATTCCATTGTGTAGGAAAATGATGTTTGTTTCCATTCTTACAGTCTAACTGTGTTTACAATTGAATTGTAGTGCCTACCATCCACTATTGGACTGGAAACTTAAGGATCGAACAACACTAGAAGCTGTTGAAAGTTCATTTCAAGATGTGAGTGAGTCTGGCAGCTTATAGCAACCCCCATAGTGTGGAGAATTCTGTTCATTTCCATTTTTACAGTCTAACTCTGTTTACAATCGAACTGTAGTTCCTACCGTCCTGTATCGAACTGGAAACCTAAGGATCGGACAACACTAGAAGGTGTTGAATGTACAGATGAAGATGTGAGTAAGTCTGGTAACTATTAGCACCCCCATAGTGTGGGAAAATGATGTATGTTTCCATTCTTAACCTCTATCTCTGTTTACAATTAAATTGTAGTGTCTAGTCCACTATTGAATTAAAAACCTAAGGATCGGACAACACTAAAAGATGTTGAAGGTTCATTTCAAGATGTGAGTGAGTCTGGCAGCTTATAGCAGTACCATTGTGTAGGAAAATGATGTTTGTTACAGTCTAACTGTGTTTACAATTGAGTTGCTGTGCCTACCATGCACTATGGAACTGGAAACCTAAGGATCGGACAATGCTAGAAGCTGTTGAAGGTTCATTTCAAGATGTGAGTGAGTCTGGCAACTTATAGCAACCCTCATAGTGTGGATAAAGTCTGTTTGTTTCCAATCTTACAGTCTAACTGTGTTCACAATCGAATTGCAATGCCTACCGTCCAGTGTCGAACTGGAATCCTAAGGATCGGACAATACTAGAAGCTACGAAAGGTTCAGATCAAGATGTGAGTGAGTCTAGCAGCTAGTTTGTTTGCAATCATTTGAGACATGTTCATTTAATCCCTCTTACTTTTCATTTCCAGCCACAGGGATGTAGGTATAACCATTGGTCCATGTCAAGGTGGAAATGTCAGGATCGGATGCCACAAATCAACACTGAGAGATTACATACCCATTCCAGTGAGTTTAAGTGCATATATCTATGTGGTTTAGAATCAAAACTGAAAGATATGCAATGAACATGTTGCTGACAAATATCTATATAATCAGCATCTATCACTCCACTTCAGGGTGGAAATGTTAGAATACAAATCAACATAGAGAGAATAGATACCCATTAATTGGTTGTTATAAATTTTCAATCATGTTATCTGACTGTGTATTTTCTCATTGCAGATCTTCTTTGTTTATGCCTTTATGAGACAATATTCTAAGGAACTGAGTAAGGAACAACATGCATAATGTATAGCCTGGTAACCAGGCCCTCCCTGCAATAAGCATAGCACGGAGGGCCCGGTTTATGAGCTAGGCTACATAATGTACACATGTTACATTTCTTTTCTGTGTTCCCTCATTGCAGAGCTCTTTTTTGTGTATGAGTTAATGTCTTCACAAGGACAGTATTCTAAGGAACCAAGTAATATATTTCCACACCTATATCTAGTGTACACATGTTACATTGCTTCTCTGTGTGTTCCCTCATTACGGAGCTCTTTTTGATTGTGTATGGGTTTATGTCTTCACAAGGACAGCATTGTAAGGAACCTAATAATTTTACACACCTATATCCAGTGTACACATGTTACAGTTCTTTTTACTGTGTTTCATCATTGCAGAGCTCTTTTTTGGGTATGAGTTTATGTCTTCATTTATATGGTTCCTTACTCAGTTTCATATAAACTCATATAAACTCATATAAACTCATACCCACAAAAGAGCTTTGCAATGCCATGAGGGAACACACATAGAAGCAATGTAACATGTGTACACTAGATATAATTATATATTTAAATGTTATCCAGTGTACACATGTTACGTTGCTTCTGTGTGTTTTCCTTCATTGCAGAGCTTTTTGGGGGTATGAGTTTATGTCTTCACAAGGACAGAATTGTAAAGAATCCAGTAAGGAACCACATACATTTATATCGAGTGTACTCATGTTACATCGCTTCTTTGTGTGTTCCCTCATTGCAGAGCTGGTTTCTGGTTGTGAGTTATGTCTTCACAAGGACAGCATTCTAGGAAACTGAGTAAAGAACCTGGGGGAGCAGTATGACCTCTTTCCAAGTAGAGAGCATAAGCTGACTGAAGAGGAAGTCTTAGAAAGTAGATGGAAGGAAAGAAGGAAGTCTTGGAAGTCAACAGCCAATAACACCATGCAATTTCTTCACTTCTTCATACTTTATAAGTCTGAATGTTAGCAAGTTGGACTACTATTATGTTTTCCTTTTGTCTGTATACTTTTACTTTATTGCTGTACGACCTAGCTCTATACCTCAATGGACATCTTCTTGGTAATTTGTTGCTGTAACAAGTACATGTCTGCATGTGTGTGTGTATAGCAAATCTCGATCTTCCATAATTTTCAAAGAAGAGTTCAATAATAATAACTGTTGACTATATAACATATACATGAAAAACTATCCAACTGCATGCTTGAGCATATATGCACATGTGTGCGTGTGTTACAGCCCTCTTAAGTTCCTACTATATAGCACACACACACACACACACACACACACACACACACACANTACTCTGTATTGTATTGCATCCATAAATAAAAAAAAGGATGACCACAACAATTTGAATGCAGTACAATTGCAGGGATTGTCTTCTCAGCTATTCTTCTTGTTGATGTGCTCCTATTAGAAAATTCCAAAGTGGTCCATGTTATAGAGTGCATATTGAAACACTGGCCAGAAATTTGGGAGGGTATGCAGACTACCTCTCCGAGAGAATGAAGTCGCATTCTCAAACCATTCCTTGCTGCAAGATTGATGAAAACCTGATCATGAATCTCGTCCACTGATGCTTCAACAACTAAACAGTGTGTTGGCAACTTCTACAACATTTGATCTGATTCCCCTTGGTGAGTTGCAAAGTTAAGCCACAGAAGGCCTGGTAAAACTTCTCACATGATGCTTTCGAAAGAGGTAGACTAGTGGTAGACCGGTAATTAGTGAGTGTGGGTGGAATTAAGGCATAAGCGTGTGATCAGTCTGTTAGAGTATGAGCTAAGTTTTTTTTCTTGTGTTAGAGAAGGTATCTAAAAGGCTAAGCGCTTGGCTATACTTACCAAAGAACAGTTATTGTGTCATTCAAAAAGCTCAAAAGTGGGTATGAGTTAGCAAACCTACCAGTCTTGCTTTCTTTTTTGCATGCTAATGGCCCTTTTTTTGTCAAAATCACTTTTGTTAGCATATATTTGCCTGACAAAAAGTTAGTTGTTGACAGTAACAAGTCCAGAAAACCTTGCTGCTTCTTTTCCTGGCAAAGACGCGCGTTAGTGTTGCCCATGCATTTTGCGAACCAAAGAATTTTGACGTAAGGCACATGAGAATTTTTACCAGGCCTTCCCCTCCTTTTTCCTCGCGCATTTTTTTGGGGGAAGGCCTGGGTACAAGGCTATTCCGAACCCCTAGTGATGTGAATTTGTCAGAGTGTTTACGTGTGATAGAATCATTCAGGAAAAATGCATGTGCCAGTGTACGTTTCACACAAGAGCAATGAGGAAGGTAGTTTCCACGAAGTTTGGCAGCATATGCCTCAAACCTGTTAACGTGAGGAGGATTTTCTATTGGTGCATGTGTATGTAATGTATGTTGCCTTGTGGATCTGGTTCTCTTGCCACTATTATATTTTAACTAAAACATGTAGGTATTTCTACCGTAGATTGGGAAATTTTCGCCGTTAAAAAATTTTCGCCACGTGCGCGAGTGGCGAAAATTAAACGCGCGAAAATTTAAAACGTATGGTGATCTTTACTGAATTGGTCAAAGTAGCGAAAATTAAACACGCGAAAATTAAACAAGCGAAAATTTATAGCGGCGAAAATTTCCCGATCTACGGTATAGTGAGCTGACTGGAGATCACTCTGTATCAATGAATGTAAACCAGACCGAACCTGTATTAGGCAGTTTTTGGAGCTGGAAGACCTAGACATCATCTGAGAAGCCACAATAAGAAAATATGATCAATTTGGCAGGAGTGGATGCTGTGCTAAACGAAGAGGTTGGTCTTATTGTGGAGATCACTCATTTGGCTACTGAGATATTTGCATGAGAGAGTGAGTGCTAGATTGCCTGATTTAAACTCCTGTACCTACTAAAAGTGGCTCTGGTTACAAAAACAAACACGCCAGACAGTTACAAAGGTCTACTGAAGATCAATCAGGTTCATGGTTCAACATGTAGAGACAGTTTAGTAAACAGCATCATGACCACCACCATGCTGCGGCAGTATTTAGGTACCAGCGAGAACATGCCATTAAATATCATGGGCACTGGTGCTTGGTATGCTTGGATAAGAAACACGGTATAAAAGTGGGCGAGCCTAGGTTTCCAGTTGCAGCTGCTGACAGGCCTAGGGGGAGACGTGTTCTTGTAAGTATGAACCAATCATTTGATGTCGGAGATCATGACTTTATTAAATTCTCATTATTAGTTCCATCTGTTTCTCTGGTTGCTGAGATTCCAGAAGATTCGTGGTGTAATGGGAAAATTTATGTTGGTATCAAAGATGCTGTATTCGAACCATCTTCTCGCAATTAGCTCAGAGGTTGTGAGACTTAGACAGTTGCTAAGCATATCTTATGAGAGAAAGGCACAGGAACAGTTTAACAGCAGCGCCCAAAGGCAGAAACTGCAAGTAGAAAAACGGTGATGCCAGGCTTGCTCAATATACAGTGTTAGAGGGTAAGAGATACCAAGTTTGAATACAACCATAGATTTTACATGTCTCATTAGCAGTCCTTCGTGTAAACAAACTTCTGATGTTCACACCACAGGCACAGTCATTTGAACGCTGTCAGGCACTGACAGCCAGATCTATACCATAATTTGTCATTCTGACAAATATTCTTCATACATTCGCTGTACAATTCATGCAAAAAGCTGCACTGGCTCAGGCTCGCCCCACAATGCCTTGCATTCTTCTAGTAATTATTAGCCACTTCACACTTATCTGTGACTCACTACGACACTATAGCACCTATATAGGTGCTTATTAATGCTCTACAGCACCTCTAAGGGTCTTGGTCAAACAACTTTTGTAACAGTGCATGCTGAATCTATGCCTGCAGCAATGACCATTTCCATACCACCCTCAGCTCTCAGTATTACACATTAAGCAGCTAGATTGCAAGATGTCTTTTCCTAGCTGCTAGTCATTGCCAGAAATGGCCCATACAACACTGGACATGACATGGACTTCCTGTTTAATGAAACTACGGTCTAGATAAACGGAAAATTGTCCGACCCCGCCTACTTTGAGGCGTGGTCGCTCGTAGGTGTTCATTCGTAAGCGCGCTTTTAAGGGCTTGTGGTGAAAGTTGGGTGCCAAGACTGACGAAGAACGTTTGCTGAAGAGATGTGGGCCAGGAAAACGCTTCTACCATCCTTTTGTACACCTGGGACTCGGTGAATAGTAGTGCGCTTGCCCTGCCGTCGTTCAGCTCCATGGACAAGTTTGTTCGAAAAGTGTAAGTTGGCTGTAGTGTACAAATCATTTATACATTTATGTCCCAATGCTTTTTCTGTCTATATTTGAACGGTTATGTGCTAAAATCAGGTATAGCAATGGATTTATCTCAATAAATTTATGTTTTGAAATTGGACAGAGTCTGCACGGTCTTGTAGGAAATAATTTTTACACACTGATATTTGCTCTGACCGGCGACCTGTTTTCGGGTCTTGTAGGCAGAGTTCACACAAACACACACACACTGTTGTTTCTATTTGCTCTGACCGACGACCTGTTTTTGGGTCTTGTAGGCAGAGTTCACACAAACACACACACACTGTTGTTTCTATTTGCTCTGACCGGCGACCTGTTTTCGGGTCTTGTAGGCAGAGTTTCACACACACACACACACACTGTTGTTTCTATTTGCTCTGACCGGCGACCTGTTTTTGGGTCTTGTAGGCAGAGTTCACACAAACACACACACACTGTTGTTTCTATTTGCTCTAACTGGTGACCCAAGTTTTACTCGCACATTGTTGTTGTTAATTGCTCTGACTGTATAACCTCCATGTTTCATATCTTGTTTATTTTGTTCATTGTTATTAGAGAAACAGAGCACAAGACTCCAGTGGACATGCTGCTTCAATATGAGCTAGTGGGACGTACACTAGACACAAGCATGCAGTAACAACCTTCACTGTATAGACAGAATTATTTTTTGTGTTCTTGTTGCTTGTTGTATCTGAAATGAAAATAAACCTGACTGGAAAATTTGTATCTTATTACACGTGCTCGCGGTAATATCTGCAGCGCATAATAATTTGCATTCGTACACTCTGACCCCCACCACTTGGCCTTGCAGAAACGTATGCGCAGATACTGCTTTCTTCAGTGTTTTCAGAGCCTCGAGGAAAAATATGAGGTGGAGCTGAAGGTCATGCAGTGCTGTATTAGTGAACTTTGACCATTGGTCTCTGGAATAGTGTTTCAAGGTTTCGAATATTTACCTCAGATTTGTCAGATTCCCAAGTCAAAGTTCAAGAGTTCAGCCATTTTGTATTGGAGTCAATGGGAAAAGCAGCAGCCACAAGGGTGGGCTCAGGGAAAATTCCAGAGAAGAGCAACGGTTACTTTTTTGTGCCAAGAGACTTTTTTTACATCTACTAAGGACAGTCCTTTTCAAGGTAAGTCGATTTTAGCCTGCATAAGCTTTCTCCCATTGACTCTCCATATAAAATGGCTGTTCTAATTAAGTGAAAGTTGGCTAAGTAAAATGAGAAATGTCCAGCGATTTCTGGCAATGAGTTTTTGACTTGCTTAGAGCCATCCTATCGGATAGCTATAGGCCAGGTTGCACTCTGAAACTTACTTTTCACAGGTGAATTTCCTTTTAAACAGGCTGTATTAACAAAACCCAGGCCAGATTTCAGCTGCTTCTCAATTAAAAAAAAAATTTTTTGATACCCTGGTGGTGTGCTCTAATTAGAACAAAGGTCTGTAGATTTCTCACCAATATCTTGTTTCTGTTAGCTATATCTAATGATGGTAATAATCCAAAAAAATCAATATAAAGAGGTCTAGCTCACTGTTTGTTTATAAGCATTTGGTCACTAAAGCATTCCTTTTAATACCTAGCTACATTTAATTGATTACTTTGTCCCTGCAAGGTAGTACTTTCTGTCATATCTTGCTTGACACACTATCAATTTATAAAAATTTAACAGAATATACCTTGGTAACCTGGGTGGCTTTTTGCTGTAAGATTTGTGTTCTTAACTGTCGTTAATGTTGATTTGGCTAGCAATGGGAATGATAAGCAGGGGGACTTTTTGTGGGATGCATATGATGGGCATCCCGATCAGTATTACAACCACAACTAAAATTAGTTGAAACTTACATTCAATCAAGAGAAAATTAAGTTAACATGTGCAAATGCAAAGGAGCATAAGATTGTTTTGGTTTTAGTCTAGGAGGGAACATGAAGCACTTTTGAGTAGTGGTGCACGTGGTTGTCACAACTTGCTTTATTTCCTCAATAGCTTTCTGTAGTCTCTTCATTCCTTTTTGAAGGCTTTGCGGATGCCATTTGCTGGGAAAAATAGGGATTGTGTGAACAAGTTCAATTTTGGAAGAGGGTATTGGTCATATTAAACTAGTATGTGTCCAGAATCTAGTAGATAGTAGTTTAGATATATAGAAAGGGCAAGTGTTGACCAATAGCACACTAGGAAATATTTTTACATGAAGGAATTGATCTAATTTTTTTCCCCAAGGTGGACTTTAGTTTAGCTACATTGGGCTCTACAAATTATTTCTTAGCACCTACAATATAATTGACAAGAACAACTCCCCGCTTTCACTTCAACAGTATATAAATGCAGAATCTTGCTTTTGGTCACAAAGATAAGCACAGTTCCTAACCATCTAGAAGTCTTTTACCATGTGGTAAACAAACGTATCCAGAGGCCGTGTTGCACTCTGTTTACGGACGAAAGTTTGCAAAACATCTGAATGTCCGGGAGTAGCCACACCTACTCTATGTATCATCAAACTCCATTTCATGTGAGTCTCCATCAGAATCCGTTTCGCTTTCATCAGTCACCACTCTTTCTTCATCATCCGTATTATTTTCTAATCAATGGCCGTATTGGTGTCGTTTAATTACAATTATTTCACGGTTCAGTTAGCTAGCTAGAAATGTTTATCAATTGTATATCTCTGTTATTTTACCATCCATGTCAGGCTGATGTATTTTGTGCTGCATTTCTTCCTCTGCTGGTAACGGTAATTCTATATCTGAGTCTTCAGACGCGAATGATAGAAACTCTGAGTTGACATCACAGTGTATATATTTTGCAATTCTTTGTACTTCTCGGATTTCAAATGCCTATTTCGCTTAGAAGCATAGCAAAACTGCATGCAACATAGTGAGCAGGTATGTTCCTCCATTGCCCCGAGCTGCCATGCGCCATGCATATGTCATGTCTGTACATGTGATCCTGATAGTGCAGGCATGGCGTGGGCACGGGTGTGGGCGTGCCGCCACAATGTACAACAAGAATGGGAAAATCAAGCGTATTGTTGAATGTCCGACAGCAGTTCACCGGAATGTCACAAAGTCACCTTGCAGAAATCTAAACAGGATATTAGAAAAGTAGTCGAACACAATTAGGATAAACTATGATTAACTTGAATAGTTTCTAAATCTATTACCTTGTATACTTGAATGACAACTGGTGGTAATGGTCACTCATCAGCTAAGAGGCATTCAAGCAACACTGAAGGCAATCATTATTGTAACTAAACTTATTTAATAGTATAATAATGTAGAAAGATAACAGTGCTAGCCACCATCAAAGAGACCACCACCACCACCAAATAAGCCTTCTGCAGGAGAAGAGTTGGCAAACATTTACAATACTGTCAACAAAATTCACCAAGTTCTAGCTAAACAAAACGAATCCCTTAAATACAGAGCAAATGCTAACAGCATAGTGAAGAAACTAAACGCTTCAGAGTTCATGCAGTTGAAGACTACAATCAATAAAGAAAGATTTTAAGATTAAAGATAAGCAAGTAAGATTATTAATGTATATTATGTTTATATCCTTGCTACCTTATTTTACAGGCTCTTTTAGCTGATATTGCTAAAGCATTTGCAAAGTCTCTATCGAGATCAATATCAGCTAACCACTTGCAAGTTAGCATAAATTTTTATGCTTTATTATCATACGTTAACAACTCAACACCTTAACATACAGATTTTACTACAATAATAATTATACAGAAATTAATCTCTTCAGTTCTGAATGAAGAAGCAAAAGAAAAGTTCAAATATGATGCAGCAGTACTGAATCAATTCAGATCAGGGTTAGTCTTATTACATAATACCGATTGTCTTCTGGCTTTCATTATTTCAATTTAAAAACCAGGCATTTGAACTAACTCCATCCCAAAGAACAGAAAAACTTAACGCAGAGGAGCTAGCTGAAAATCTGCTCAAGTATTTCAAAGCACCTGACAATGCATACAAGAGCAACTTAGCACTGTTGGTAAGTATAAATTTGTGAATGGCTAGTACAATGATGCATTAAGGGTAGACTTTGAACAATATATGTCATGCATGCATATCTAAAGTCAGAGGAAGTTTGCAAGAGAATATCCAACAGAGTTGAGTTGTTATATAATATAGTATCAGAATCTGATGTGATCTAACTTTTTGAGATGCAC
Source organism: Tethya wilhelma (assembly GCA_964030475.1). Lineage (NCBI taxonomy): Eukaryota > Metazoa > Porifera > Demospongiae > Tethyida > Tethyidae > Tethya > Tethya wilhelma. The sequence goes on from CAXIPT010000058.1 coordinate 109,826, forward strand.
AGCCCTAAGGATCTTCTGATTGGTCTCTCATGCTTCTTGGATACCAGGTTTTCATGTATGTGACCTAGCTCAATGCCATCCCGTCACATAGGAATGATCGGTCGAATGCAAAGGGCCTACTGATGACAATCCCTTAAACATAATATGCCCTGCACATGGTGGAGACAAGTCATGGTGTAAACCTCAACATGCCAAGGAAGCTTGAGATCTGGATATACTCCACGTGATAATTGAGTAGATTGAGTAAAATAGTTCTTGACTACAGGTAGAAATGTTTAAGTTTATATACAAATATGAAACTACAACTCAGTAAGGTGTCTACAGTACTAGTTTTAATCATACATAAACATACATAAGTCACCTTATAATAAAATTATTACCCAGTAAGTCTAGCAATATGAGTATAACATCATATTCCTCCCTTCTTAACCTGTATAAAAGTCTATTAGCCTGTATGGAGGTCGGTGATCATGTACTGGGTAGGTCATCTCACTGACAACTGAATTTGACGTATGAGTTGTTTAGATGTAATGAATTTAATTTGCATTTCATTAAATGCCAATTAACCGCACACTTATAGCGTGCTTTTTGGAAACAAGCTCGGTGGATATGATCATTGTTATTGAAATGCAAATATTTAGTTTTAGTATTTCTAAAAATGATGCTGAAAAGTATACGATTCCCAGTACGGTAGTACCGGGTACATAGGAAAGGCACAGATGGCCATTAGCTTAATACAAATATTCACGCGAATAACTCTGCAAAAACTGGGTGCTTGGCTCTAAAAGGCTTCTTAAGCTACTATTTAGCTCTTTCTCTTTCTTATGAGCCCCAAAACATCGCTAAAGAATCAAAAATATGCCAAACCTCTCCATCTTCTTCTATCTTGCACCCATTTTTCTCTGCAAGTGCTCACTTTCAGAAGCTGATTCTTGAATGCCAATAAACATGGTTTCTTTGTCTTCAGCCGCTTTTGGCATCGGGCCAAGTCGCTGGACGAAAAGCACCTTCTCTGTATGGCCGCCATTCATTTCTATACTCATGAATAATTCATTAGCTACTTGGGAAATCAAGCTGACTACCCTTTTCATACTGGCATAGAAGTGTGCATTATATAGAATTCATGTATTTCGTGACAAGTACAGATTCTGCTATTCCCACTACCACTGGATACAAACTCCACCATAGCTATAAGTTGCTTTAGACAATTTGCTAGGGTACATGCAGATAGTAATTATTCAGAAAAAAAAAGTGAAAAAACCATTAGAAATGTAATGAGAACATATGAATGGCCAAATCGTGAAAAACAGTAAGCAAACAAGATCGATAGGAATAGTGATCAGATTGAGAGAAGAGTTCATTCCTGTGTCCACTAGTTATAGGAATATGAACATAATTGAGACACACAAAATAAACTCTTCTCTCAATCCGACCACCATTCCTATCTTGTTTGCTTATTTTTTACGATTTGGCCATTCCTATGTTCTCCTAATGATTAATTTGTAATTTTTCATCCAGCTCTTTTCCTGGGACAAATCCTTCCAGATAACCAAACATGATGTGTCTGACCTTCCTGAAATGGTTCTGTAAGGGTGACAGAGTCATATGCCAAAGAGATATTCTTGGCAAAGAGTAGTTGCAATTGTTCCACTTGTGTCCTTTTAATTGTGCCCACACCCTTTTTGATAGAACTGAGTTTTGGGCAAAAACATAGGAATTTGTCCCTTGCTAAACTAGAAGTTTCAATCTTACTTTTTCATTTTTGAAGTCTGAGTGGCATGCATCCATTCTTTCCAGCGGTGGAAATTCCATGCTCTTCCAACACCAAGTTCATTCCATTTGCAACTATATATCTGACCTCTCTCTATTCTGTACATCTTTTGTACCCTTACTTCATAAACAGTGTTCGTCATGACTCTTTGCNCTGGAACTATTTTGTGATACCTGGATGCTCTTGCTCTCTTCTTAAGAAATGAATCAGGACTTTGATTATCATAACATATAGAAAGCAAGTAAATCTTATGATACAGCTCCTGCCTCCAAATCATGCAAATGACTGAGAAGTGTGTTAAACTTCAGTATCAAGCAGGCCGCTCAGTACACAACTTACTGAGCAGACTACTAGCTTAGTAGATAGCTACACACACCAACTTAATTGTGATTTGTAGAATTATGGAAAAATGAGAACAAACAAGTAATAGTTAATGCACAGTAGGTAGGGAATTATGGCTACGTAAACATCCTCGCCCTCGGGCGTAGGGAATTATGGCAGTAAACGTCCGATGCCCGAGGGCGAGGATGTTTACGTAGCCATAATTCCCTACCTACTGTGCATTAACTGTTTTATATCCCTACTCTGATTGGTTAAATGGAGGCGCGCTCTATACAGACCCAAAAGTCAATGGGAGAAAAAGTACTAGGTGGGATATAAGTACAAAAAACATTGGAAATGTAATGAGACACAGGAATGGCTAAATCGTAAAAAGAACGCAAACAAGATGGAATGGCTGTTAAGAATGTGTAAGGAATTCTTCCTGTGGGCAAAATGAGAGACTCAATAAGGAGATTGTTAAATGCAGCCCATACAGGAAGAATTCTGCACACACTCCTAACAGCCATTCCATCTTGTTTGCGTTCTTTTTACAATTTAGCCATTCCTGTGTCTCATTACATTTCCAATGTTTTTTGTACTTGTACATTATAAGGTATGCTGTTGACCCAGGCCTTAAGTACACAGAGGAGCTGTGGTGTATCTAGCATTGAGCACTCCCTTGGCTAAGAAAATAATGATGTCATCGCTTAAAAGCTCTCAAAACAAGTGCAGTTCAATGACTTATGCTTGAAATAGATTAAATATAACTTTCAAGAGTGAAAATTTATATAAGATAGGAGAAAAGGCCAAAAAAACTGCAGAGCACGCTGCCGGGACTAATAACTATTAATAATTTTGCTCATGTGACCCAAAAATAGGCGGGGCTACCTCAAAGTTTTCGGGCGCTTCACGCCCACATTTATCAGCATCCCTGTTACTGAAATCCTGGATATGCCCCTGGAGAGCGTGCCATTTGTTTTGCTTAGAATAAACTTGATGGTAAGCATGTTCCTATTTCAACACTAATTTTTTGTTAGTGAAATGTAATAAGTATGCTTTAGATAATAAATCATATGATGGACTCAGTAGTACTTATTCTTCGGCAGCATGCTTTCTCTTCATTGGTTTAGGTACTAATGACTGGTTCTTTGGATCAATTCTTATATGGTGTTCCTTCATCACATTTAATTAGCAGTCTCTCAGTTATGTTGGGCATATGACTGCTTGATGTTGTTAAATACAGTATGGATACTCTCTGTACCCTGTTCTCCCATTAGCCCAAGACCAGCTCCCTGGTACGTGCATGGCATTCTAAAAAATGCATTTTAGGGATCAGTGATGCCTGTAGTACGACATGAATCCTGTTAACATTGGTGTGTTAAGATTATGGTATGTGTGCGTATATCATGCAGTACTGAGTTGCCGTAGTACGTGTCGATTCACTTACTTAGCTCTGATATTATGTTAGCATCTATGTTGTTTATTTGAGTCATATGCATTGTGACACTTTGCAAACAGCTCAAAAGTTGTCACAAGTCTCATGTACTTATCTCTTCCCCTGCTGGTTTGAATGGAAATGTGAATGGTGCAGGCTCAGTCCTGACAATATCGCCAGCCCATTTTCTCAATAATAGCCAAGTCTGTCTTCATAACAAGCTCATCTTCTGGTGAGATGTCAATGGTGATTCCTGCGCTAGTGAGGAGTGACTACTGTTTTCAACTTTCACTTCAGCTTTGAGTTGGACATCTGAGGTATCCTGGATTCTGTGGTATGCATCTCATTTGTATCGTTCACATTGATGTGTCAGTAGAGGATAAACCTGGAGATGGTACATGAAGTTTGGTGAGTGGCTGTAGAGGTATAGAAATTCTAATAAACATATTCATTAATGTATGGTAATTAGCTATAGTCTTCCAATTAAAGCACAATCCCTCTTCTATTCTTCTTACGTGAACCATGGTCTCCACTTGAACAAAGCAAACCTAAATGCTGCTCTGTGTCATTTGTTGGTGTAGTCAATGATAGAGACATAATCTCATCCACAGACCTGTCTGAATCAGATGCATCCACCTGAGCCTGGTATTGTTCATAGTAGAGAGAATCCAGGTGGTAGACAGAGCACGTACCCTCTTAAGGACTTTTACAAGGAGCTCACTGGGTGGTTGTTATGTGAATTTATGTACAGTATTACAATTATTGATTCATTGGTACGTATGTTATTCTCCTTGTTTGACCTACTTACAAATTAATGCAGCCTCTACATACAATTGAAGAACAGGGAAAGCTGAACAGGGGGTTGGACACACAAAATGCGCCATATGTGAATCACGTGGTGATGATTACATTCTATAGGCTAGCATGGCACGGATCATGGGCATGCCTGGAACACTCTCCTAACAGGACATGCATTGGATGCTGGAGAGGTAGACAGTTTAGCTGTGGGACCAAATTGTCTTTATATTACAAGTTCCTGGATTTGATTCAGCAGCCAGTGTTGGCTGTTGATTGTGTCTATCAAGTAAAAAGAACCAGTGTGAAACATGTGTCTATCAAATAAAAAGAGGTTTAACTAGGTTCTAAAACATTCTTAGTCTTATTACCATTTAATCTTAAATATGTCACTTACCTTATACACAACTTTGCCAAATCAATTGTCCATAGGTCAAAACATAGAGGTGGAGCTATATTGCTGAGTCAGCCAAAAAAAATACACACGTGATCATGCCCAACCCCCCCCCCCCTACTACTACTACTACTACTACTACTACCAATCCTTGTGATAGTGTTCTCATCTTTTTGAGAAAAAAACCTTCTTGTAGACCATTCTAATAAACATGGAGATGATGTTTTTTGGACTGTCACGATATCTCATAGTTCTCAGTTGAACTCTGCTGTATGGACTCTGGAGGATATTCAATGTAGGATTCATTCCACATGACTGTGACCTGCTTGGTGCTGATATGTTGAAATATATCTTCCTTTGATCAGTTTCTTGGCTATATCGATAGACCTGAAGTTCTCAAGGTTGTAACAACATTACTCTCTGTATTGCCTCCACAAGCATCATTGCTGCGAGTCCCAAGAGTGTTAGCTATAACAAGTGCTACCCAATATTTCTTTTTATACTTAAGAAACTTCTCAACACATCAAGAATGTCTTGAATTTGATTGGTTAATTTTTTTACGTATGCATGACAGGATATATCCATACATGGCTTACCAGTTTTTCAGAATGTCTGTGCAGTGAGACTAAGTTGTCACCAGTTCATCAGCCAGTGAGTCAACAGCATTAATTATGACTCTTAGACTTCTTGAACGATGGGCTGTAAATAACAATGCTCAAAGTCAGTTATTAAGAACATCTTTTTCCAGTTTTAATTTCTGTTTTTTTCATACGTATGGTAGTACGTATTGTAGGAATGGGCTGTCTGTCCCATAGACACAATACAAAATATGTATCACCATAAAAATCTATCAAAACAAAGTTACTGAAGCCTTCAAACTTGTTGAAAGACTCTCCAGAACATATTACTAACGGCCTGAAACTCACAGAAATCGTCGAGAGTGATAAAGGGAAGCCACAATAGTACCATTTTTGTTCTCCTAACGTACTTACGTTACTTGAACACCGTTTCCAGAGAACCAGAAAGTGTTGAGCCAGCTTTGACAGCACAAGGTAAGTCCTTTTCAAGGGAACTAGGTTCCTTGATACTCGTTTTCATCACAAATAAACCTAAACAAAAACTAGAAAGCTTTAAAATTTAGAATATAAAATCATGTACTTCAATGTAGCACTCCCGTGTAAACGCAAGCGTGCAAACTCGCGTGATGACCCGTTGCCGTGCGCCGCATCAAAATTCGCACGTATAGCGCGAGTAGCGCGTGACGCTTTACGCGCGAAAATCTCAGCGCGCAGTACGTTTATCAGTACGGTTTATAGCTAGTATCGAGGGCATGCATATAAACTCTTGCTAGTATATAATCCTCCTATGAATGACAAAAACAGGCCACCTACATGAATATATCCCCCTTGTAATGTATGTAGCAGCAGGTACAGTTATATTAAGGCATAAATAAACTAGTGAATAAGCTTACCCAGTCAATCTCAAACCCTATTGTAAATAAGCTATATTATAAGGTTCATTATATTTACCTTGCCGTCATTTAGCAGCGCTGTTACACTCTCAATTGACTCCTAGCTGCCACGGATAAGCATAGACTACTATATGTACCAGCTGAGTCAGACGAGATCAGTGCAGCATGCCCAATTTGAAAATGGTAATTCATTATCAGTAAAATTATGTGTTCAGGAAATGACATCATTAGTCATGCAGTATGTGAGGAAAACACACAACATATTTATCTGGGAATCCGTGTGGAAAAGAAACAAACAAACACTTTTCATTTACTCTATCAAGGTCTGTAACATCATACTGACTACATTCAATCACGGGTATTAGAAACCTGTTCAGTTTGTTGACAATACAAGAAGATACGCTAAAGTAGTCTTTGAGAGAACCAGCATATGGTTCCGTAATACTTTGACAACAACTAGTGGCAAAACTTGTGAAGGTGGAACAATAAAAAATTGAACTAGTCCAAACTTTTTTTCTCCTGTTTCATTTGAATATGATATTGTATGACTGTTTCTGAGCTTCACACGATCATAGATTTGAGAGTACAAGGTACAATTATTTTTTTCAATTCTATAATAAATTTGAACTTTTGCATTTTCCCTGCATACAGGATGTCCAAGATAGTCATTAGCAAGATGAACAACTGGAACTGGTAGAGTCATTAACGATGATCCTCCAATTATGTACTTATCAGGGCCAATTTTTTGTTTGTTGGCACTGAAAAACAATAAATTGCATTAAATTTTATCAACAGCATTCTAATAATAATTTAAAAGTAATGTTACATGAGACAAAGTTTTATGCATACATGACGTACTGAAAACTTGCATCTCTGGGAAAGAGTACTCAAAAAGCTGTACAAGTCATTATGATGACCATTACCAATTTCAAATACTATGTAGCTGCTGTTAAAGGCTCAACAAATTTACTTACTTGGATTTTGTGGATGAAAAAAGGACACTGAGAACATGAGACACCCGGGAAGTTGGTTGCAGTGGTGGCAATGAAGCCATACTCTGCATAGCTACAT
>CAXIPT010000059.1:0-52931 GCA_964030475.1 Tethya wilhelma
ATGACCCGCTGAAGCGGTTGCCTGGCGATTATTTCTCCAAATGGGAGGAGCTTGTTGGTGATTTGCCACGTCTGCTCAAGGAGCAGCGGGTTAGGGAGCAAGTTGATGGCCTCCCTGATGTAGAGTTTAACGAGCACACCCTGAAATCAGAGGCAGAGTGGCAAAGAGCCTATGTAATGTTAGGCTTCTTGGCTCAAGCTTACATCTGGATGGAGGGAAATATTGAACAACCTTTGAAGACAGTTCCCCCAAAACTAGCAGTGCCATGGCACCATGTGTCGGAGCACATTGGCGNGTGTGTGTGTAAACAAATTGCTCATACTCTCTAGGAGTAAGAGGACAGTTTCCTTCAAGTGTTTGAGGTTCATACTCTTCAACTAGCCCTGCTGCTGCACTAACTTTGAAGTTCCCAGCACTAGTAGTGTGTGTGTGTGTAGGGCAGGGAGTATATTGCCTCATATAGGTAGTATCAATAGATCTAGACAACTCTCTGTGGAAATCTGACACTAGCAAGATTATAGTTTAGGTAACTTCCGGTGCTAAGTTCGTGATTATTGTGTTATGAATATTTAATTTTGCTAATGAATATTCCTTCTCCTAGTTATGGTGACTTCCAGGCCTACTGCAGAGCCAATGCAAAGAAGAACAAGCTCTTTATCTCCAAGCCAGAAAACGGGTGTCAGGGAAAGGGAATCTTCATTTTCAAGAACCCCAAAGAGATTCGTCCTGGGGAGCATTCAGTTGTGCAACAGTACATCTCAAAGGTAAATAATATCATCAAACAAATGGCTTGAAAGTTCAAAATAACACATACACTGCTTGCTTTTTCACTGAATGATGATTATTGGAGAACTTTTATGAGGTATTTTATGAAGATCAAAGAATTATTTTTAATTCTACAAACTAGTTTAAAATCCAAAGTTAAAGCTTAAAGGTTGTTTGCATTGCTATGAAGTACACTGTTTCACTAATATTGATTGATATATTTTACAACCACATACATACACAGCCTTTTCTCATAGATTCTTTCAAGTTTGACTTCCGTATCTACGTCCTGGTCACCTCCTGTGATCCACTGAGGGTCTATGTCTACAAGGACGGTCTGGGTCGATTCGCCACCATCAAATACCACGAGCCAACCCCTGGAAATCTGGTACGATAGACACTGACTACTACAGTTAGTGGTTTGTATAATGTGTACAGCATGATTGGCTCAGTTTCATGATAGTAGTGAGTATAGAAATTAGTGGCTGCTATATGGAAAAAGGCACTTTTTGCCTTGTATCTAGCCACTTGATGAGTGACACAGGAAAGAAAATTTAAGAAATGGTGTACCTTGATACTTATAGTATGAGTTTACTCAGTTTAGTATCATGTACTGAAAAAGAATATAGATATAGACTTAAAAAAAGAAAATTCCTTCTAAATAGCTTTTGACCTATTTAAGAGAATTGATGTTAAGAAAGTGCATCATCATCTCTTCCACCTCCTCCTTTCAGAGTGAGCAGTGCATGCACCTCACCAACTACGCCATCAACAAGTTGAGCAAGGACTTTGTGAGGGACGACGATGTTGGCAGCAAGAGGAGGATCACCACGGTGAACAAGTGGTTCAGAGAGAACGGCTACGACGTGGACAAGATATGGCACGACATTGAGGTCAGTGAGTACTTGCAAACACACTGTGTACAGTATAATCCTATCCTGTGATTATGTCTGGGGAGGTCAGGGAGAGTTCCCATGGGACAAACAGAGAGCAGCTAGACACCATACCTATGTAAAGTACTTGACAAGAACGATACATAGTCAACTGATACTTGCTCCAGTCATGATTTTATCCTTGGTCAGAATAGGGGAAAAAAATCGTAATTTCAATCAAAAATCAAATTTTCCACAGTAAAGCTAGTAGCCTAATCTACATAATGTTTATTTTATGATATAGAATTCATAAAGTTGATTTTCATTGCTTGACTCTCTCCACCCATCTCTCACAGGATGTGATCATCAAGACACTGATTGCAGCCCATCCTATAGTGAAGCACAACTATCGGTCTTGTTTCCCCAACCACAACAGAGGGAGTGCCTGCTTTGAGGTGCTCGGCTTCGACATCATGTTGGACAGGAGACTGAAGCCATGGCTACTGGAGGTGAGGCACACACAGTACAGTTTAGAACATGTGTGCATGCTATGGTTAGTGAATGTGGTGAAAATGAACCGTTTGATGTTGTAAATTGGTACTCTGGGCATTATTTCCTCAAGTTTCCGTGGATATATTGATGAGGATTTTAATTTGACAGTTTAACGGTTAAGGTTTGAATTATTATCAAAGTAATAATATTTAACATGGCAACTTGAAATTTTGGCTACCATATATTGATAATTGGTATGCATAGGATGCTAATTATGAGCATTAACCATTAAATTGCTAATGACTGTAAGCATTTCCTACTACATTTACTATACATTAATGGCCACATCCCCCCCCCCCCCCCCCCCCCCCCCCCCCCCCCCCCCCCCCCCCCCCCCCCCCCCCCCCCCCCCCCCCCCCCCCCCCCCCCCCCCCCCCCCCCCCCCCCCCCCCCCCCCCCCCCCCCCCCCCCCCCCCCCCCCCCCCCCCCCCCCCCCCCCCCCCCCCCCCCCCCCCCCCCCCCCCCCCCCCCCCCCCCCCCCCCCCCCCCCCCCCCCCCCCCCCCCCCCCCCCCCCAGGTGAACCACTCCCCCAGCTTCCACACTGATGCCCCCCTTGATAAGGAGGTGAAGGAAGGCCTTCTCTACGATGCCTTTGACCTCATTGACCTTTTCGCCAATGACAAGAAGAAGTGCATTGAAGAGGACAAGAGGAGGGTCAAAGAGAGACTGCTGCAGAAACGGAGCTCCAAGGAAACCACACTGTATGTCTTGTCACGTGAATCATAAGTAAAGATCACATATGTACCTCAGTCCTGTAGTAGTGAGTATCCACATTAACTCTGTACTGTATTTGATTCTCTCCCTCCCAGTGGACAATCGGATGAGGACGTCAGAGCCAAGTACCAAGCTCACTTGGAGTCCTACGAGAGGAAGCACCTCGGTGGCTATCACAGAATCTACCCCAACGGAAATGAAGAATACTACGCAAAATTCTTCGATCAGAGCACCTCGCTGTGTGCTGAGACGGCAGCTTCTAAAGCCAGGAGTGATCTCGCCAAGCAACAGAGAGATGAGATTGCAGCCAAACAGAAGCTAAACGAACAATATCGAAAGAAGCTGGCCCCGGCTTTGTCAGAGCAAGGGAAGGGAGGCAAGAGTGATGGTGGTGGTGCTAGTGGCAGGGGTGGTGGTGGGGGAGTGAGGCCTGAGAGTCCTTCTAGAGGGGAGAAGAAAGAACCGCCGTTGAAGATCACTAGGAGAGGGATGACGTTTAGAGTGCCACAGTTTAGTGGTCAGAGAGAACAAAGGGAAGGGAAGTCAGCGAGTAGAGAGGTATGTAATAGCATGCACTTGAACATGTTAACATTTGGAGGGGGAAAACTGTGTTTGGAATTGAACCAAGGATGTTTGTGAACCTTATTCTTTGAATGTCATGGACTTGGTAAATAATGGTACGAACAACTCTTGGTTCAATTCCAGGCCAGATTTTTTTTCTTACTCCATCTACATTTCATTGCATACAGTTAATTTCAAACCACAACGCTTTTCCCGAAAAATTACTCCATGACATTTACGTCTATTTTCTCCATCATCCTTACAGTCCATGACTCCACCCCTCCCTGAAGGAGCTGCTCCCCAGCAGATCAATGACACTGAGGAACTGGAACGACTCGCCGGCCTCCAGCTACGGGAGAGCCTGGTGCGTGGGCTGGGAGTATCGGAGCAACTCCAAGCCACTCTGAACACACCTGGAGAGAGCAGGGCTCAGTCAACACTGCCAGGCCCACCGATGGTGGAGCAACCAGTGCCTGTGGTAGCTAACACCATCCCTCCCCAACAGGCTCTCCTCACAGGGACACAGTCCTCTCTCTTCTTCACCCACGCGGCGTACAACTCTTCCGATGATCGCCGGGACTCTGGTATCGATACCTCAGTGGAAACAACCCCTCTTCATTATCCCGTCGAGTCCTTCAGTGTACCCACAGGTGCCACGCCCCTTCATTCTCTCCCTGGTCACATGAGCAAGACGCATCATTTGTTGTCATCTTCCAATGGAAGTGTAAAGAGAACGTACAGTTATGGCAGTAAATCTTATCTCAACAGTTCAGCTCAGAGTTTGGCTGCAGCTTACAACAGACCTCCCTATGCTTTTGGGACAAGGTATGTATGAATGTCGAGTTATGAACAATCACATTATTTTGGTTCATGGTCTGGTATGACTGTACAATTTACAGAATTACCTTGCAATTAGCATGAAATGAGCTTTCAAATGATATATTATTGATTGCCATCTTTTGTATAAGAAATTGGTGAGAATAAATGAAAATGAAGTAATAATGTGCCAAAATTCAAAGACTTCCTTGCTTTTACAGCACTGCCCATTCCTAAACTGCTTGAAATTTTGATTCCCATCTTTTGTGTAAAAAAATAGTGATCAAAGAGCTGGTGTAATTCAATAACCCTCTTTCTCTCACTTTCAGACCTCCTCCTCATCCCAATGGACTTGGCCCTCCTTATAGGGGTCAACTCACTCGTCCAATGAGGATGCCCCCCTCGCTAGACCTTAATCCAGAACTATTCGGTCTATCGGTCATATCGGCACCAATCAGATTAGCGACCAGGAAGAAGCTAACACACCATCCTCACCAACAGAGAACAGTTAGTGACGACACTTTCCAAAAAAGCAGCACCCGACTCCATCAACAGCAGCAGCATCACTTTGCAAGAGACACAAGACAGATTGGTCTCAGTACTACCATGTACTGAACTGTGAATAATTAATACTGTTTATGTTTTGTATATATCCGTATCTTTATTGTAGCTAATAATGTAGTGTGCACATGAGTTTCCTTGTGTTGCACCACATTCTTATCTTAGACTATTTTATCAATCCATGATGGCACAATTCAACATTTTGAGTTAAAGCAATAAAAAAATAACTTAACAATTGATATGTGGGTTGCCAAAGTGTGCAGGGTATAACTCAAGATGCTAGACTACCTGGCTGAAAAATTGCATGGTAAAAATTTATAAGAAGAGCTGCATTACTGATGCATGAATGACATGCAGTGCTATGACATTGTACGTTTATATGAATGTGTAACTGATTTACGTGTGCTACAGAAATATTCTTCTGAGATCACTTGCACAAGTGATGGTCTTGCACTTGGGACAGAGCTTCTTGTCCTCCTATACATGCAAGAGATGGAACAATAATTTTATAGCTAGTAACTTGAAGGATTGTGAACTCACCAGAGCTTGTAGCCAGCACTGCTCACAGAAGACATGCCAGCATTGCACTGAGACCAGGGGCTGGGTGTAGGCATCCTGAAGATGCATCATGTGTATGCATGACATATTGTGTACATTAATTTTAGTCATGGCACTGACAATGTAAGAATTGTTGTAAGATCGCATACCAATAATTATCAAGATGCAGTTATTGATATGACCACATAACCCTATCCACATACCATGCATATCAAACACTGGACAGAACTTTTTGCCACATTAGTCTCCAATAATTGGTCATGTGACTGCCCCTTCAAATCATATGATACATCTTTATAAGCCTCTCCCTCAGCTGAGGTGCCTCCTGTTCCACCAGACTCATCATCATCATTAGCACCACCACCACCAGGGATGTCAGAGAAACTATACCTGCAGTTGCACACAGTGACACAATAAAACTAGGGATAGCTGTACACTAAACTATGAAGCGATGTGTTGAGTTCCCAGGGTTCAACCTTTTGTACGTAGAGCACCTAGCAACAATGTTAAAAGGCCCAACCAGGAGGCTTTGGGGATTAGAATTCAAACTATCACTGATGTGAAGGTGATTGTGTGATCACTTACTGAGGGGGCCCATAGAGAGATGTGCTGTCGTCCTCCACATCCACATCAAAGCTACTGTCACCATCCACAGGCTTAGAGACAACTGTACCATTGAAAATATCTGCACAGAACAGAATTTTGAGATCAATCAATATTATATTACGCACAAAATCATGATATAAGTCTGAAAACAAACAAGCATACAAACAAATGGAATCATGACTGTGTGCATCTAAAACTTAAATAGGAAGATGTTTCGACACCTATGTCATCAATAATCAGAAGTATTTGGTCAAGTGACACTATAAATAGTTTTGTTTTTTTTTGCTATACGGAAGTATTTGATTGAACTCCAAAGCTGATCACAATAAGCAAGTTTAAAGGGAAAAATCTTGACAAAATCACCCTTGGAAGAGATTCATTCCTTCTGTGTCAGTACTCTCAGTTCACTCACTTGCTCTGGTCTCAGCACTCAGCATGGAGGTGGCTCTGACCCTGGTCACGTTGCACCACGTGTACTCCTCATACTCCTCCTCACTGCCACTGCTGCTCCCTGGTGATGGTTGCCCCTGGCAATGACTTAGGTGTATGGCAGCTTGCTCATCGTCAGATGGGAGTGGAACACCACAGGATTCACACAGCTCAGATTGGTGGGAGGGGCCAGGTTGGTCATGTGACTCGTGAGGATGCTCAAAACGAAATCTCTTTCGCTTAATTGCCTCAAGAGTCTGGGAAGAAAAGAGAGAGTAAGACATAGAAGTAGAGCTAAAATATTTATACGAGTATACACAAGAGGGGAAGCCTACGTAGCTGACTCTGAACAAGTATAGGATGTACAGTAACTTCATTCCCCTGGTCCTCTGTGTACTGTCGTTGTTCAAATAATCGACAATCTTTAAGGGCTACAGCTAAACAGTTTGTACATTGTGTACTTAAAACAACTTTACAATAGATGACAATAATAATATGCTGCTTCATGAACTGTACATGTACACAATAATTTACGTACTGTATAGCGGGAAAGTTTTAACTTTTGTGGATATCTCTCATCAAAGATTTTTTGCATTTTTAGCTTTCGAGGATGAGCTGTGCGTGATCTGCTAAAACTGCAAAAGTTAAACCTCGTGAAACTTTCCTGCTATATGGTACTAACATGTGTTGAATCAATTGACCTGCTTTGCTTCTTGAATGACGCTCATCTCTCCTCCTCCTCTGCCATCTTTCCTCCTGCGTCGATCTCTCTCCTTCCTGGGGTTTGTTGAAGCTGTGGGTGGTTGCAGCTTCTCTAGCTCCTGCTGGTAGTGCTGGGTCAGAGTGCCTGCTCTGAGGGTTACTTCACACACCGGGCATTGGAGCTCAGATGAGTGGGTCTTGATGACTGAGTGTGTGTGTGTGTGTGTGTGTGTGTGTGTGTGTGTGTGAGTGAGTGCAAATGACCATTGGAAATTCCAGCTTGACAAGATGTAATCATTATAATTTGTTCGATCTATATACTTCCTATAATTTAATTATTCACTAAGGTTTCAATCATTATACTAACATTGTTATGTACAAGATCAAAGAGCAGAAGTGGCATGTATAATAATTTAGTCCAACATTCGCATGATATGACATTATACAGACATAATTATGATACAGTCACATAGCTACTGAAACTATGATACATGATCCTCACCCTTTCTGAGGCCCTCCCTGTGTTCTCCTGTCTGATCACTGGGTCTCTTGCGTCTCTCTCTGCTCATCATTCCACCATGCACCTTCACTCACTCACTCATGTACAGGTGAACACACACATGAATTCAATTGCGACATCTTTTTTTTCATAGTATTTCTTGAGAACAAGTCAGGGATCTTGGTTTAGTGAGTTTGTAGAGAAAAGGACACCATTGGAGTACACTACCCTAGCATTAGTCTCCACCAACAGTACATTCTTCTCCTGATGGACATGGATTGAACATGGGAGTCACCCAGCACTTGTGACCAGCAAAGCAACAAGCCAGGAAACGNACGTATTGCCAAGATACAGCATTTTGCCGTTCATTCATTTTCACTAAATGATCAACTAGAAACCAATACTGAAACTCCATTTGTGTCGCACATATTTGCTGTTGTTGACTGGTATTGCTGTCACCCTCAAAGACGACGATTCGGGGCTCCATTACAAGTATGGTGTCATTCTGTTTTTGAAACTGATTGTAACAATTTTCTATTACCTGTAGAAAATATATCTTGTATTGTTTTAAATGCTGAATATGTTTTACCTGATACAGAAGAAAAAGTTTTAGTTACAGTTCCCTGTTTCAATTTATGATTAATTTATTTGTGGATTCTTATGTTTCTTTGTGAATAAATTTAGAATTTTCTGTTTAGTTTCAGATATAATGATACCTTGTGTGTCTTTGCTGTGAAAACATAATATGAAATTTGAAATTTCATTGTAAGTTTCACATGAATAAGAAACTCTATAATTCCTGTAATTTGAAATCCAAATAAATACATTGGAAATGTTAAGTTTCCCCTATACACATGAAACACAAGTGAAATTCAAAGTTTTCTTATTGGAAACAATTAAGGATTCTTAAAATTTAGGTTTCCATTCAAGTTTTTAGTCAGATATTTGATAGGAAATTTAGTTTTTTTTGTAGTGAAGTTATCCCATGAACAAAGCACTCACTGTTCCTTTGCCTGATTGCATGTACTCTCTTTCTTCTCTAGTTTGGAGACCATGTTGTATAACTTGAATTTCATCACCTGTTGATCTTGCAGCCATGCCAGTATTATACCGTATATAGCGGGAAATTTTCGTGGGGGAAAATTTTCGTTTTTTCGTCTTGAATAGAAATTTGCGAGGAAAATTTTCGTGGATTGCGTCTCAACTATACGTGACGACCACATATACCTTACAAATTTCGTGGGGGAAAATTTTCGCGGAAAGCTGCCAAACCGCAAAATTCGCAAAAATTTTCCCCCACGCCGAAAATTTCCCGCTACGGTAGTATAGCAAGTACAAAGCCCAAGAAAATCACTATTATATAATAATTAAATTTTATTAATATAAAATTTTCACCACTTACCTAGGCAAAGCTGTTGTACCTATGAATGTGGCAGTGTGGTACTATATGCACTATAATTATATATTATTTGACCATGCTATTATACTCAGTATAATGACTTAATTGCTCGCATGTGCATATGCATTGCATATCCATGCCTGATTGTGTGTTGTAGTGTTAGATGCAATCAGGTAGTATCCACTGACTATATAATTTCTAGCATTAAGAACTCGGCTACATTTATATATACATGTGTAGGAATTTGATGTTAAATTCTTCACTCTTGACGCTCACAATGTGCATTTTGTATCTTAGAATTAAAGCACAATAGCTACAATCCACGCAAATGTTCAATGAAAATAATAATTCATATCTGTTTCAGATGGCCTAGTATTGAGAGTATTCCTAAAGAGATATAGATTGCCCGATGGTAATGAAACAACTTCTCCATCTCTTGCGCACCAAACACCCTCACCTCCACAGTAACTATGTTTGGTTATATTTTGTTTAGCTTTATATCTTTTAATTATGCCATATTTTGTATCACGTATATGTTTATTGTTTAGATTTGCATTATATGTGTTTCATACAGGAATCTTAAACCTCGTAGCAAGCAGACTAGTGGATCCCTTCTACAGTTGAAAAACAAGTTGACCTTGACCTCTCACAGATATTACAAGGTAGCACAAATTAAACCTCCAGGAAGGAAATCCCTATCATGGTTTCTGTGTCTGGGTTACTAATCTACATAATGTATGATGATAAAAAATTATCAATAATTAGATAGTATACAGTGTACGCATTTTCACTGCTTAACTCTCTCTGTCCACCCCCCCCCCCACAGGATGTGATCATCAAGACGCTGATCGCAGCCCATCCTATAGTGAAGTACAACTATCAGTCTTGTTTCCCCAACCACAACAGAGGGAGTGCCTGCTTTGAGGTGCTCAGCTTCGACACTCGTCATGTTGGATAGGAGGTTGAAGCCATGGCTACTGAAGGTGAGACACACATGCACTTACAGTTTAGAACATGTGTGCATGCTGTGTATCTAGATGGTTAGTGAATGTGGTGAAAATAAATCCTTTGATGTTGTAAATTGGTACTGTAGGCATTATTTCTTCAAGTTTCCAGAAATATACTGACGAGAATTTGATTTGACAGTTTAATTTACAGTTAAGGTTTGAATTATTATCAAAGTAATAATATGCAATATTTGGCCACCGTATATTGATAATCAGTATGCATAGGCATGCTAATTATTAGCATTTAACCATCAAATTGCTAATGATTGTTAGCATTTCCTATATACGCTAACATACCAGTATTGATGGCCCTAGCCCTAGCCCGCCCCCATGCAGGTGAACCACTCCCCCAGCTTCCACACTGATGCCCCCCTTGATAAGGAGGTGAAGGAAGGGCTTCTCTACGATGCCTTTGACCTCATTGACCTCTTCGCTAATGACAAGAAGAAATGCATTGAAGAGGACAAGAGGAGAGTCAAAGAGAGACTGCTGCAGAAACGGAGCTCCAAGGAAACACTGTAGGTTGATTCTTGTCAGTCTCATTTCCCTGCCCCTTAATTCTTATCCCATGGGGAGCCTCTAGCTTTGTCCCCAGGCTCCCCTTTGACCTTTCACTCACGGAGCCTTGTGCCTAGCATTGATCATACGTACGGTAGTAGGTATAGTAGGAATGGGCCGACTGTCCCATAGACACAATACAAAATGTTGGTCACTATAAAAATCTACTCAAACAAAAAATAACCTTCAAAGTTGCTGAGAGACTCTTACTGACAGATTACCAACTGCATGCAAGGCCTAAAACTCACGAAAACTTTCCTTAGCACTCGTAGAGAGTGCCAGTGGGAAGCCACCATAGTGCCATTTTTTTTTCTCTAACGTACTTACGTACTTCCTAACTGACTTACTTGAAAAGGATTTCCAGAGAACCAGAATGTGTTGAGCCAACTTGATACTCGTTTTGATCATAAACATGCCTAAACAAAAACTAGAAAGCTTTGAAACTTAGTGTATAAATTCACGTACTACAATGCAGCCCTCTTTGAGAGTTCAAAGGTCATCAGTATCTATCCACGTGGCATTATTTTTTGCGCATGCGCATTAGCCTCTCCAGCATAATGCATTGCATGTAGCTGCCACTCAAGCTTTTTGTAGGGACTAACCAGTCTCTAATAGTCTCCACACTGTAGTGTTGAAAAAAGTGAATGAACAAGTAGTAAAAATTTCAAAAAAATAAGTAGTGTAGGAATGGGCAGTGCGGTAAAAAGTATTGGAACAAGGCATGTCTCAATTTCGGCACATGACTACTTCATTTTTTATACCCAACTTTTGCCTGGCCAGCAGTCCAATTTAAGTTACCTGTCTGTTATATAGTCAACTACTTAGCCAACTGATTAGTAGGAACTGAAATTGAACTGAATTGATAAGCTGTGGTATATACTATTGTACAGATCATTGCATTCGAGACACTGAGGATCCGGATCAAGTTTAAAAATGAAGTAGTCATGTGCCGAAATTGAGACATACCTTGTTCCAATACTTTTTACCGCACTGCCCATTCCTACACTACTTATTTTTTTGAAATTTTTACTACTTGTAGATTGATGATTGTAGCTCCTATACAAACCTCTAGAAACCTAGTTTAAGTTCACCCAGTCTATGTTCTGACCCATCAGGTGTCATTTCATACAGATTGTGCATAATGTTTTGTCTAAAACTTGATACAAAAGCAAATGTGCATGCACCCACCAAGCTGTATGTGTTACTGTCATCATTAGTGTCATGTACACCTCAGTGACCCAATTCAGATCAAGTCCCAAGGTTGTAAACCATATTAGCTAGTACCCTTGGATGTTAAACAGAAGAGCATCATGTCCAGGTCCTGTATTGAGTATCCACATTAACTCTGTACTGTATGTGATTCTCTCCCTCCCAGTGGCCAATCGGATGAGGATGTCAGAGCCAAGTACCAAGCTCACTTGGAGTCCTACGAGAGGAAACACCTCGGTGGCTATCGCAGAATCTACCCCAACGGAAATGAAGAATACTACGCAAAATTCTTCGATCAGAACACCTCGCTGTGTGCTGAGACAGCTGCTTCTAAAGCCAGGAGTGATCTTGCCAAGCAACAGAGAGATGAGATTGCAGCCAAACAGAAGCTGAACTAACAATATCGAAAGAAGCTGGCTCCGGCTTTGTCGGAACAAGGGAAGGGAGGCAAGAGTGATGGTGGTGGTGTTAGTGGCAGTGGTGGGGGAGTGAGGCCTGAGAGTCCCTCTAGAGGGGAGAAGAAAGAACCGCCGTTGAAGATCACTAGGAGAGGGATGACGTTTAGAGTGCCACAGTTTAGTGGTCAGAGAGAGCAAAGGGAAGGGAAGTCAGCGAGTAGAGAGGTAGGTAATAGCAAGCACTTGAACATGTTAACATTTGGAGGGGGGAAATTGTGTTTGGAATTGAACCAAGGATGTTTGTGAACCTTATTGTTTGAATGACATGGACTTGGTAAATAATGGTACGAATAACTTTGGGTTCAATTCCAGGCCAGATTTTTTTTCTTACTCCATATACATTTCATTGCATACAGTTAAGTTTAAACCACAACACTTTTCCTGAAATATTACTCCATGATATTTACGTCTATTTTCTCCATCATTGCATACAGTCCATGACTCCACCCCTCCCTGAAGGAGCTGCTCCCCAGCAGATCAACGACACTGAGGAACTGGAACGACTCGCTGGCCTCCAGCTACGGGAGAGCCTGGTGCGTGGGCTGGGAGTATCGGAGCAACTCCAAGCCACTCTGAACACACCTGGAGAGAGCAGGGCTCAGTCAACACTGCCAGGCCCAGCGATGGTGGAGCAACCGGTGGTAGCTAACACCATCCCTCCCCAACAGACTCTCCTCACAGGGACACAGTCCTCCCTCTTCTTCACCCACGCCGCGTACAACTCTTCCGATGATCGTCGGGACTCTGGTATTGATACCTCGGTGGAAACAACCCCTCTTCATTATCCAGTCGAGTCCTTCAGTGTACCCACGGGTGCCACGCCCCTTCATTCTCTCCCAGGTCACATGAGCAAGACGCATCATTTGTTGTCATCTTCCAATGGAAGTGTAAAGAGGACGTACAGTTATGGCAGTAAATCTTATCTCAACAGTTCTGCTCAGAGTTTGGCTGCAGCTTACAACAGACCTCCCTATGCCTTTGGGACAAGGTATGAGTTATTGCACTGATGTTTGTTCATGGTTTGGTGTGACTGTATATACAATTTACAGAATTACCTTGCAATTAGCATGAAATGAGCTTTCAAATGATATATTATTGATTGCCATCTTTTGTATAAAAACTGGTGAGAATAAATGCAAATGAAGTAATAATGTGCCAAAATTCAAAGACTTCCTTACTTCTACAGCACTGCCCATTCCTAAACTGCTTGAAATTTTTTCTATTATAGATTCCCATCTTTTGTGTAAAAGAATGGCCAGTGATAAAGAGCTGGTGTAATTCAATAACTCTCTTTCTCTCTCTTTCAGACCTCCCCCTCATCCCAATGGACTTGGCCCTCCTTATAGGGGTCAACTCACTCGTCCAATGAGGATGCCCCCCTCGCTAGACCTCAATCCAGAGCTATTCGGTCTATCGGTCATATCAGCACCAATAAGATTAGCGACGAGGAAGAAGCTAACACACCATCCTCACCAGCAGAGAACAGTTAGTGACGACACTTTCCACAAGAGCAGCACTCGACTCCATCAACAGCAGCAGCAGCAGCATCACTTTGCGAGAGACACAAGACAATTAAATATATATTAACCAATTAAACATTGTGTTATTTATATTTTGTAGTAAATCTATTAGTCATAGACCCATAAATTTGCTTTGCAGTCAATTATTTTAGGCGCGGGCACTAGACGGTACGCAGTGATTGCGCATGCGCATGCTGGTAGATTAGGGATATATTGACGATCGATCTTTACTCCGCCGGTGAGTCTTTTACTCGGTCTTTTGGTTGTTGATTCGGACCTATTCATGCTCTATGTTGTTTGTTTTATCTAATACTCTACATATCCTATTCAGGTTTATAAGTTATCCTACAGTCGGTGGGACTCACTGTCTGTTTATGTTTTTGAAGACGATGAGCATGCAAGTATTAAAGTAGTGGTGAGTAGAAATATGACAGTCTGGTAAAGATCGTTGCTCAGCTGGTTGGCTAGCGGAGCTCACTTTTTATGCTTGCTTCTTCATAGATATGGGGCTTGTGGTTTGCATGCTGACTAATACCCTTGTCCCTTTATACTGAATAGCAACTGATGGTCCTTTCATTTAGTTATTGTCCTCATGATCAGTGATATAATGTGGTACTCTAGTCTCGTGGGCCAGCCCCTAGCTTTCAAGAGTCTGGCCGGCGCCAGTGCTGTACTTGGTCCCATTCATACAACTATGTACAATTTTTAAAATCACAGTACCATCTAATTATGATTCACAGCTGCCATATCCTGGACTAGGTTGATTATAGTCGTACCTTTGCGGCGGATCTAATATTTTAGTGATGGTAGATGATACAGATTCTTAGAATCCATGAATGAAATTAACCTGTATCATGAGATCTAGAATGATCGATCATTCGATTGTGTACATGCACAGTAAAACCAGCTAGAGCTAACAGTCACGGTTACCTAAGTATATTGTATGAGGCCACCTCTATTGAAGCACAAGTCAGAGTCCCATTCAAATTATAGCTATAGCTAGTACAGATCATGGTTGGCCTACAATTCATCCACCATGACTTGCATAATGCATGGGTGACTGGATTAGATAGGTTTCACTGTACATTCAACGTGGTCTTTGTGTGTGTAAAGGTACGTGTATACTTATATCTGTAAAAAGTTCCCAAGCTCCCTAGGTTACGTTTATACATTCAAATTTCCTACTAAGTTCAGTTCGGCACTCTTGCTACAATGTGATACATTTCTATCTTGTCTGCTGTGGAAAGCCTAAATTATGTAGCAAGAGATGGTTCAGTAAAACTATCATTCCTTACAGTCACTGATCCCTTAGTAGTTGTAGAGCATCAGAGTACATCAGACTAAATCTTTTAGTTTACACAAAATACAGCTACTTAAATAGTCAGCTCCCTAGCTAACAGACATTAAGGTGAACACACAAGACAATCAACGCTATTTACAAGTAAGGTACGTAGTCACATACACTTGTCAACACAGAATTGAAAACAACAAACAAGTATAATTATTATTGTTTGTCTGGTGGTAAACATGTGGTTACGAACAAGCTCATTTACAGACTGTTGTGTGTATTGTGTATTGTGTTGTTAACATGTTAGGTACTGCATATTCATCACACAAGGCCATATTTGAATTCATGATTTTGGTTAACCCGTACGGTACCTGCATCTGTCCAGTAATGTGTGAGTATAGACTTAATGTCTAGCCATGTAGGGGTAACTGCTAACAGTTACAATGAATTGTGTTGGATCCTAACCATATGTTACAGTGATTATTGTGTTCATGAATAATAATACTTATATGTAACCAAAACTTCTAACTGCCCTTGGCCCAAGTTGTGAGTGTATGTGTGTGTGTGTGTGTGCACATTCCTTTGAATAATTATTGTTATCCAACCTCTAGAGCTCTTTGCTTTGCATGGTAGTTTAATTTCCCCAAGAGACTATAAGTCAGGTTGTATTTAGGTATGGCACACTATCGTGTCGGGAAGAACATGCTGGTCATGTATTTGCATCATGTATTCGGTCATGCCATTACATAAGATATGGTCATGTGTGTGAGTGTGTATATATACAGGAAAATTAATATTGGTTATCCATTAAAATTAATAGAGATTAAATTTTATGGTCAGCAGTTAAAGAAACTGTGTCACTATACTAGTATTATAAGACTTAGTGCTCTTTTGTTACCAAAAATACAATGCATGCATGCAGCATGACATTTTGTGACATTTTTTGTTGACAAACATGCAATATGCATACATACACAGAGCTAGTATCCGGACGTGGACCACTGGTACCCAGATCGCACTAGAAACAAAATCACAAATTTAATGGTCATAATATGATGTCATAAAACGTCATGCATTTTGGTTTTATTAACAAAACAGTGCTTGTAATATTATAGTGAAGCAGTTCCTTTAAATATTAATTTGTTGAAGCTTGCTATATATCAGAGGAATCATGCAGCAAATACCACACAAATAAAATTAATGTTACATCTGGCTGGATATTAGTTGAACATACATGAACCATGAATGTTAGCATGGGAGAATAATTATTATTATAGCATGTTCTCTAGTTGTGTCCACTCACAGTGGGGTACATTATTATTGTCATGTTTTCTCTTGACATGATCTCTACACATCTGTCACACACCTGTGTCACTATTGGACTGGCATGTAATAGTATTGCATGAATATTAAATTGTGTGTTCATACATATTTCAAATATAGCCTATAGCCATTAATTTAAGTCCATCTGTCACTTGCTTTGACTTGTGATCAGTCACTGTACGATGTCATATGAATATTCATTAAATGTTACTGTCTAGCCAATTGAACCTGGGTAACTGTTAACTATGTATTGAATCCTATATTATAGCAATCTGTTACAGTAATTGTTGCATGCATTCATGAATTTAGTTTGCCACTGGCCCAATCTCTGTGTTCATGTTCGTGTTTGTGTTTATGTGTTTGTGTGTGTGTGTGTGTGTGTGTGTGTGTGTGTGTGTGTGTGTGTGTGTGTGTGTGTGTGTGTGTGTGNTAAGCAACAGTAGTAGGTAGTAAAGAAGTCTATATTATGCATTTTAAAGTGTTTTGTATTACTACACACTATTGTTTACTTATAAGTAATTTTTACTAAATATTATGTGATTGCCTAACTGCACAGTCTAACTTCCAACAAATTTGTTGCATGACCTCTAGTGGATAGCATTTGGACTGTGTGTGTATGTGTGTGTTTGTTTGCCATTGCCTAGCAACCAAATTAAGTTTTTATAGGCTATAATTCCTGGTTAGTGGCTGGGTGGAGGTAAGATTAGAAGGGGGTCAATGGCAAACAAAATAGTTGATGCATCGAGTGCTGCCCACTTAAGGGTCATGCAACTATAGTGTGTGTGTGTGTGTGTGTGTGTGTGTGTGTGTGTGTGTGTGTGTCACTGTGTGTGTGTTAATTTGTATGTATGTTTGTGTATTGCTTAGCTATAGATCTATACCCATTATCATATAATCACTGCTTCCATGGTAATGAATAAATTGAGGTACACTTGCTTGTGTGTATGGTAAACTGTTGAGTAAACATGGAAATACCAGCCCATTGAATTTGGCATTTTTAATTGCCGATGGCTAGTATTAATTTTGCTTAATATTGGTGGTTTAGTTTAGGTATACAGTAGGTAGTTTTTAAGCCCAATTGCATGCCAAATTGCTCCACTATAAATCCAATTCTAAAATGAGACATTATTTGTGTGGCATGCATGTTCCCTAGTTGTATCCACTCGCAGTGCATGGGGTCATTATTATTGTCATGTTTTCTCTTGACATGATATACACATCTGTCACACACCTGTGTCACTATTGGACTGGTATGTAATAGTATTGCATGAATATTAAATTGTGTGTTCATCAGTACAAATTTCCAAGAAATATATAGAAGCCTATAGCCATCTGTCACTTGCCTTGCCTTGTGATAATTAATGTCGTTATTATGAGTACCAGATCAAATTAACTTGAGGCATAAATTAATATAGCATAGCTTGTTCCCAGGCTGCATGCCTATTGACCTTTCATTCCTTATAAATAATAATTATTGCGCACTTCCATTTCATTGAGTCCAGAGAGGGAGCCTAGGAACGAGGCTAAAAAGGCTGTGTGCGTGTCATGATAGGTAATTTTCGATGAGCTCCGTGTCCTCAAACATTTCACTTTTTTTGAATTTGGTATGAAACTTTGCATTTTTGAAGGCTAGTAAATTTAATTATTACAAGTAGTAAAAATTTCACAATAAAATAAGTAGTGTAGGAATGGGCAGTGCGGTAAAAAGCATTGGAACAAGGCATGTCTCAATTTCAGCACATGACTACTTTATTTTTGATTTATTCTTGATCCCTAATATGGATCATCGATATCAGTGTCATAAATGCAAAGATCTGTACTACTATATATAGTACCATAGCTTATTGTTGCATTTGTTTGATCTATATAGACATCTATAATCAGTTGGCTAAGCAGTGGAGTAAATCATAATAAGACAGGCAACTTAAACTGGACTACCGGCCAAGAGTTGGGCATAAAAAATGAAGTATATAGTCATGGGCCGAAATTGAGACATGCCTTGTTCCAATGCTTTTTACCGCACTGCCCATTCCTACACTACTTATTTTTTTTGAAATTTTTACTACTTGTTCGTTCACTTTTTTCAACACTACAGTGTGGAGACAATCAGAGACTGGTTATAGTCCCTACAAAAAGCTTGAGTAGTACGTAGCTACTCATTATGCTGGAGTAGGCTAATGCACATGGGCATAATAATCAGTGCCACTTGGATGAATGACCTTTGAACTCTACCTACAAGATGGCTGCATTGTAGTGAATTTATACACTAAGTTTCAAAGCTTTCTAGTTTTTGTTTAGGCCCATTTGAGATTGAAACGAGTATCAAGGAATGTAGTGCCCAAGAAAAGAACTTACTTTGTGCTGTCAAAGTTGGCTCAACACTTTCTGGTTCTCTGGAAATCCTTTTCAAGTAAGTCAGTGAAGTATTAAGTACGTATAAAGTTAGTACGTTGTTAGAGAACGAAAATGGCACTATGGTGGCTTCCCAATAGCGCTCACTACGAGTTCTGAGGAAAGTTTTTGTGAGTTTTAGGCCATGCATGCAATTGGTAATCTGTAACTAAGAGCCTCTGCCAGCACCTTCAAGGTTTAATTTTGTTTGAGGCTAGATTTTTATAACGCAGTGGCTAGAGAACCGGTAGTCCGTATACTTTCCTATTGATTTTGTATTGCCAGATTATAGTATCCGGATTTACCGGCACTCCAGCTCCAGCGGCGCGGGACTAGAGTGCCGGTGTCCTAGTGTGGGATGTCCCCCCTTATATTGTCCCCCCGGACATTATTCACTAGAGAATTTTGTCCCCCCGGACATTATTCACTAGTGAATTTTGTCCCCCCGGACATTATTCACTAGTGAATATTGTCCCCCCTCAGTGAATAATGTCCCCCCTTCCAAATGATGCCAAATAATGGCAATGGTGAGAAAACAGTATTTTTCAAGGGGGGACAAAATTCACTAGTGAATTTTGTCCCCCCTCCCAAACTCTTCCACACAAACCGCATGCAGCTTAGCCGCATTCTATAGGCTCAGCTTAGTCAGCTACGCAGCTAGGAAGGCCTGAAACTCGGACCAGGTCCAAATTACCTGCAGCATGACATTGTAATAGTGTGTAGGCTATAAGCTTCAGTACTACCTGCCCTCCCTCCAAACGTTAACTTCAAAGTTTAAAATGTTAGCCCGGCGGGCTAGCTCACAAAATTAATAGTTGCTGCACAATAAGCGGGAGGGGCTAAGATTGCCACACGTTCTTAGTAGGGTGCATGGTGCACAGCGCTGCAGCGGCTGCTGGCTAAAAACGCTGGCAAGAGTGTTGAGACTGTTTTATCTATGCCAGAGCTCTTTAGTATACTTTTGGAGGGGGGGACATTATTCACTAAGGGGGACAATATTCACTAGTGAATAATGTCCGGGGGGACATTATTCACTAGTGAATTATGTCCGGGGGGACAAAATTCACGGGGGGACATTATTCACTGCGACACCGGTTCCATTGACTACCATATATTTAGCTTAGTATACGGACCCGGCTCTCTAGCCACTACCTTTTTATAATGGCCGCCAACATTTTGTATGGTGTCTATGGGACAGTCGGCCCATAATACGTACTACCGTACGTATGATAACTTGTTACATGCATGTGTTGTTATATAACTGAGTCAAGAAACTTTAATCTTTAGCAGTCTACTGCATAATAAAGCACATGTATAAACTCAAAATAGCAACTAAAATGTATAAGGTTCTGTCTTTGCAACCTATTCAATTAATAACTAACTACAATAAACCAACTAACTCTCAACATTAATTGCAAACTATAAACAGAATGTTATACATATCTGTTCATTGACAATGCTATAACAATAATAGTATACAAGTTACTGGTGCTTATTCATCAGTACCAGTAGCCTCAGAGCTTCCAAGTGCCTTAATTTCCTCTTGAGCTTCAAAATCTTTGTCCGTTAACTCTTTTTGGTCACGTCGGAGATCCTCAAGGAATTTTTCTGCCAAGTCTTTGACATTTACACGAGACTCTTCATACGTTGGATTCTCTTTCAAGTATCGGTACAGATCCTTCTGTGTTTCTTTGATATTCTCAATGTATACTCTGCATACACCATCCAATGCAACCCAACCAGCATAGAATTGAATAGCCTTTGTTTTGAAGCCTTTGGATGTCCAGACTTTCAGACGTTTTTCTTCAGGATATTTCATTGCCTTTTCTACTTGCTGCTGCATTTGATCCTCAGCCAAAGATTTGCAGTGCTCCTTCATTTGTTTCCAAAAATTAGCAGCTTGCATCATCACCAACGAAAGCTCCTTTAGTGCACCGATTGCCCTGTGGAGTGCTTCAACTGCACATTCTGCCATGTTTTCTTCAGATTGACTACTCAATATTTTTGCTGTAAATTCAGTCATCCTTGAAATGCTCTCATGCTTCTTTCTCCGGATGGCCTGCTCAGCTTCCAAAGCTTCCTTGCGACTTCTAGTCAGTAGTTGAACTTTCTTCAAAGGAGCTTCTTCATCAAAAATCTTGATCCCAACTCGTGAAGTAAATGCATTGCAGATGCTCTTCAGTGCCTTTCCAGCTGAGTCCAGGTCAGAAATTGCTTGATCCTCCTTCTCTTCAAGGTCTCGTCGTCTTGCTTCTGCTTCACGCTCTTTACGTTGATGTTCCTCGTAAAGTTTCTCTTGTTCTTTCTTTGCAATTTCCATTTCCTTTCGTTTTTTTTCAAGATCCTTGATTCGTATAGCTTCATCTCCTTTAGCTTTTTGTGTGCTTTCAAGGATCTTGACAACTTTTTCCTGCTCAGCTTCAAAATCATTATGTAACTCGAGAGCTGCTGTCTCCATGTCTCCAGCTAATTTGGAAACTGCAGACAGGGTTTCAAGAGCCATTTCTTCTAGATTATCTAGAAGATATTCATATGTAGCTTGCAGATCCACCAAGACACTGCTGGATGCCTTCTTGAACTTTGAAACTGTCAAAGCAGATTTGTCACAAAGTTTGGTGACATCGTACCCAAGGCGCTGGATCTCAATTTGTTGGTCGGTAAATTTGGGTCCTGCAGCACCAACTCCATTGTATGCAATTCGGATAAAACTTCCCACTCGACCAAGATCAGTTACAAGTGACTTCAGATTCACTGCTCCCAGTAATTTTGCAGTTTCCTCCTTGACAACAGCCGATTCTTCATCAGGTACCTTTGATAGGGAGTATGTTTCATCTTTAATGACAATTTCAAGCTTTTCTTTTGGGAGAGACATTATATTTCAGAGATGATAAGTTGTAACAGTTGGTTCAGAACTTCTGAATTAGTAGTGAGAACCGTGCTACATTCCTATATGCATGTACTGTATAGACTTCTGCTTTTATACTGTATGCATCTTATCCAATTCATAGCAATTAAAATCACCAGATTTCTTGGAAAGAATTAAATTATTATTATAATGGTGAGAATCAGGTGATGATAATTTGCATCATGATTCTGCATGATTTTGTAGCTATTAATAGATAAATACATGTAGGCATTGCAAGCACTTTGGGAAGTCACACAGTTATATAATTATGTGTACTATAATCAGGCGCTGGTTCTTTGAAAATAATTGATAATGGCATCATTACAAATATCCAGGAGAGGGAAAAACTGTCTTGTAGTTGCAAAGAATGCACTGGAAGATATAAAAAATGGCCAAGTGGCCATTGCAGTAGCAAATCTTCATGCACTACAAGAAGATAGTATCTTTCTGGCAAAAGAAGCTAAAAAATTTGCTATACGTTTAGAAAAAGTTGAAGAATACTATATTTCAGAGGAAGAAAAAATTAAGGTAAAAATTGGTGAACTTGGTTGTGAAGAAGATGAATTGAAGAAACAACAGAATGATGAAGAGAGGAGCTTAGCCAGCCATAGACGTATTCTGACAGATAATCAAAATAGTCTCTCTTCTGCTAAGGATAGACTTAGAGATGCAGAAAGAAAACTGGAACGAGCAAAAAAAGACGAAGAGGAGAGAGTAAGAGATGGTGCCATTACAGGAGCTGTAGTAGGATTTCTGTTTTTTGGTGTAGGAGCAANCTCACTCTCTTCTATTCCAGTTTGGGCATTTAAGTGACTTAAATTCAGTTCTTGACTCAACTTAAATTTATAATCCTCATCATGACTAACTGTTTGATTTCTTTCTTTTGGTTTATAATCCCATGACAATATTATGACATTGTTTATTTGATTTGATTGCATTTATCATTTGCTTCATGACATTGTTTATTGTGTATCTGATTTCCTATTTATGATCCCATTTATCATTTGCATTTTGAAGTATTCTGATTTCTGAGTTTCTGGAAAATTAATAAAGGAAACATTGTGGAGCTGATTAAAATCCTTTTCTGGAAATCTGAGTTTAATTATTGGTTTCCATCCATTGAATCATGAAGAATCTTTATAGATTTTCAAGATGTGGATATTTGCCGTGCCTTATATGTTTACATTGCTATGGAAATCTATAGATTTCTGATTTTTGGAAACACAGTAAACATATAGTGAAATTTAATATTTCATTCACATTTCATTTAGAAATCTTTATGGGAAATTCATTATTTTTTGTAGTGCTTGGAACAGGAAAATCTGATCATCTCTGATAAATAGACTTATGGGAGACAAAGTTGCTGAAGATGGAGATAGTGCAGAATCAGTGACACACAAAAATCAATTATACGAAAAAAACAATCATAAGTGAACACATGTACTAGAAAACCAGTAAAAGTCAATTTAAGATGGTGCATGGATACTCCAGGATTGGATGACCCTTCACGGATGAAGATAAAGACCAGCTCACAGCTGAGCTACTTAAGGAAATGGATATTGTGATTTACTGCATTAACATTAGGCGTCGATTGGAAAAAGTGATATAGCAGAGCTGAGGGCATTTGGTGAGATGGCCGGTCCAGAGATGTAGCATCACATAATTTTTGTTTTGACATTTGCTAATCATTATAATAATAATAACTACACACATAAAATGAGAGTGCTAAATTGACACACAAAACGTGCTACTTAAATGTCTCCAGTTTTAGCACAACTACACACGTGCTGATTTTAGTGTGCTAAGCCCAAAAGTGTGCTGATTTGAGTGTGCTAAGCCCAAAATTGTGCTGATTTGTGCTGTGCTAAAAATTTCACTGTTTCCAATGCCCTTTAAATTTACCTGACTTAAAAATAGGTTGTTTTTTTTCAAATTTACAACAAAGAAAAATTACTTGATGACAAAAATCAGGGGTGTACATGTACATGTATAACTGTGATATAATGTATATACAGTGAGAAATGATTGAAGATTATTACGTCATGACATATACTACAATGAACCTTGATCTTCACATGGTCAAGTTGTCTGATTTTGACAGTTATTGCCAATGTTTCAGTATGGTTTAGTTTCAGTAAACTTTCTCTTGATGCAAAAGACCAATATTGACAAAGCTGTACAATTATATAAGAAGAAATATAAGGCTTTATTGTAATTTATATTAGCACACAAAGCCTGTACATGACACATATACATGTGACTATATACACACTAAAAAATGCTCACACAACACACAAACTTGCTTACCTATACTTTAGTAGTGCGAATCGAGGGGAGCACACAACTAAGTTTCAAAATACTTGCTGGTGAACAGGCTGTTGTTGTCACTAAGTAGCACTGAAAATGATTTGAAGCAACAGGGGACAGCTCAGTGCAGTTCAGTAGTGCCTGTATGGGGTATAGACACATGATACCAGGCAGACAATCTATATTAATTTAGTTTGTTTTACCTCAAATACAGCTTGTGAGGATATCACTTGAGTTCAATCAATTGGCAAACTGCAGCTGTGTGTGGTAAAATTATCATAGCTAGATAGTAATCCAAAAAAAAATAGTTATTCAGTTTTCTTACCTCAAACATGGAACTTTAGGTAGCAGGCTCTCTTCCTTTTCTAAAAATAAGTTCTTCTAGCCATTCTTTTGCCATTACACGCGCGTCTTAAACCAGTCTCTCAGAGTCTCTTAAATTTTTGCCCAGCAGCTGCTCAGCTAAGTTCAAAAATGAGCTACTGAGCATGCTCAGTTATGATCTGATATTCAAATGAAGCCTCATAAGTATTCATAGTTTAGCATAGGTTGTGTTAAAATAGCACAAAATAGCACAATTGTGCTATTTTGGCTAATTTTCTCAAAATATTGTGCTGTTTTGATGTGCTAATAGACAAAAATAATGATTTAACATAAAATTGTGCTGAATTTTGTTGTCAATCAGCACAAAACATGCCAAATCAGGCTTTTTTGACACAGTTTTGCTGATTTGACACAGTGATGGTAAGCAAAATAGCACTCTCCTTTTATGTGTGTATACACGTCAAGTTTTTTCAACAAGATTCTGACCCACAGTACAAACAAAACTTGAATCGTGGAACTTGGGACTCCATAAGGCTTTACTAAACATTTCAACAATTCCAAACGAAATCAGAGCAAAAGGGATTCCAGTTGTGATGGGAGGACCCATAATAGCAGGACTGAGGAGTTTTAATTGGAGGTATTTTAGGTTGCTTTGGATCTATTGGTATGATAATGGGAGGGGCAGCAATTCATGAATTGATCTTTCACTAAAATTTAATAACTAACATCACACTTATTGCTCTGTTACATTACACTAGCACAGAACTTTGAAATCACTGCAGCAGAACTTGAAACTAGTTACCAACATATTAAATTTTTAATGACTGCATGTGTGTGTATAAAATTTAAATAGTTTTTGTATAGTTTAAGATCCCACAATGATTTTGTGAGTATGCATGGGTTAAATAACCAACAAGACTGATTGAATTCCTTGACAAGAAACTCTAGTTGACTGCATGTAACTATATAGACTATAGTATAGATTGAGTGCTCACCCTTTGGCCCTGGCATGTAGAAGCAATAATTGGGTTTGGTACAAACTTGACCAGATACACCATTATTACCATGACTGTATTTAATTTCAGTGCATGTGCCTGCGTGTGAGACAATTAAGAAATTTAAGGCATCAGAAGTCCACCTGCATTCTGATCAAGTGTATCAAATCTACTGTGCATAGTGAACATGTGGTTTTTGCTATAATTGATTTATATGCAGTAAATGCACATTATTCATCCTATTATACACAAATTATTGTCAACCACACAATTATGATTGGTATTCAATACATACTGTATAGCTAGAAATTTTCGGGGAATAAAATTTTCGTGGAAAGGCGATCACCAAACTTTTCGCAATTTAATTTTTGAAGATCGATCAGCCCCACCCATATATTGCAATACGATCTGGAAAATTTTGCGGGTAAATTTTCGCAGATCGCTGATGATCCGCGAAAACAGCGAAATTTATACTCCTCGAAAATTCAAGTTCTAGCTATACCGTATTAGGGTAATGATAATTCTGACAGCTGAACTTGCAAATGCATGAGCAATATAGTGTACAAGATAATGAAGATATAAAATAAATGTAGCACATGCATTCTCTGTATGTTGCTACTGCAATGCAGTAAACAGTATTAACAACTTTTACCAGACACCTTTATAAACACATGCACGAAGAAATTTAGCAATAAATGCACAAATAAATTTCTAAAATTAATAACCTATACTACCCAATGGGGTAACAGTCATAAGTGTAATTACTGGTACTAGCAGTGGCAGATTCAGGGGGTAAGGGGGGTGCAGCTGCACCCCCCTTTTTCCCAGAAATTCAATTATTTATTGTGCTTTTTTACGCAAAGTGATCGCTTGTAACTTACTATAGAATCTTAAAATTAATGATGCTTTATTATTGGCAAATAAGCCTAAAAAGAGAAAAACAGCTAAGAAGACACTTGAGACAGCTCAGTAGCTACGTAGAAAAATGGGTGGAGCTAAATCATGTGTAATGGGCGTGGTTATGAAAAACGGGCATGGCTTTCAAAAATTTACGGCATGACACGCACAACTATTTCTCAACCACCCTATCTTATTTCTGGATCCGCCACTGACTAGAATATAATAGCTGCATGTGTCCTTGTTTAGATTTAGTTATGGTATACACTGCAGTTGCTATCAGTATCATACGTACGGTAGTACGTATAGTAGGAATGGGCCGAATGTCTCATAGACACAATACAAAATGTTGATGTTTATAAATTCTCACAGAAAGAAAGATAAGGCTTCAAATATGTTTTGAGGCCTCCTTAGGACACTCTTTTAACTCTATTCACCAACAAAACTCACAGAAACTCTGCAGAGCGCTCTGAAGAGAGCGCTAGCGGGAAGCCGTAACAATGCAATTTTGTTTTCTTTGTTCCTTACTTTGTGACTTACTTGAACACGATTTCCAGACAAACAAAAGGTACTGAGCCAAATTTGACAGTATAGTGATACTTCATTCCATCTGTAGTACGCCCTTTTACACTCGCTTGCTGGCAAAGATATAGCAAACAAAATCTGGGCAGCTTTGAAACTCTGTGTACAAAACACAATACTTTCTATAGCCATTTTGAAGTAGCCGGTAAAGATCATCAATAGACCACGTGGTTTTATAATGCGCATGCGCGTGCATATAGCTACTGCTTTTTGTAGAGACTGACCAGTCTCCATGCAATGACACCTTAGTGTTGAAAAAAGTGAATGAACAAGTAGTAAAAATTTCATAAAAATGAAAAGTGTAGGAATGGGCAGTGCTCTAAAAAGCACTGAAACAAGGCAAGTCTCTGAATTTCGGCACATGCATGACTACTTTATTTTTTGTGCCATTAGATGCATGCATATTACCAACATGTTATTTCATCCAAATCAGCCAAGCAATCGCTTAAACCATGCATTCGCTCAAGTGTCAATTTGCTCCTGGTCAGCCTGTCTACATGATTACTTTACCAGTGATCAAAATGAAGTAGTCATGTGCCGAAATTCAGAGACTTGCCTTGTTTCAGTGCTTTTTAGAGCACTGCCCATTCCTACACTTTTCATTTTTAAGAAATTTTTACTATTTAGAGTTAGAGTGCTGGTATGGTGGTAAAATAGTAATGCTAAAACATAGCAGAAACAAAAACATGGAATTTCTAGCAACATGCATGCCGTACGTATGTACAGTGTTTACAACACTCATTTATGGAAACATACAGTAAACTAAATTTAATTGGTAACACATGTGATGCACATGTATACACAGAAGATGAATAACATTAGTCAAAATAACCCAGTGCATGCAAAAAGTGGGTGTGTTTGAATGCAGTCAAAGTGTGATAGCTGCTGTTCAAACAGTGAGCTCAACTATATGTACACAAGCAAGACTGCACACTAGGTTGTTCCTGTCCTTGTTGTAGTTTAGAAATCAGTGTATCACTCTCTACCGGTACTGCCAATCGTGAAACAAGTTTTCTAAGCATGCCCATTACCCTCGAGCAGTGGCGTGCAGTGACTGGTTCTCTGAACACCAGGAAAGGATCACCACTGAGACCCCGACCCAATCTCAAGTCCTGTTCTCCTATTAGTGACCTTCCACCTCCTCCATCTAGCGCCTGGAAGGGCTACTACCCTGCCATGGTATTACTGTGTATACCACTGCTATACAGAGTGTATTGGGCTATCATGATGTACCTGCCAATGGTTAACTATGGTCCAGGAGCTAACACACTGAATACCAGTCCACACATCAGTACAGGTAAGTATAAAAGAAAGCTGTAAATACATGGTCAGTTAAAAATTATTATTAATAGGTAATTCTTCCTTGCCTCCTCAAGAATTGACTGCTGATGTCAGCACTTCTTTCAATAGTGTTTTGGGTCAACTACTGTTTTTTGCTCTGACTATCCTCCTCTATATTGCCATGGTGATAACAGTGGTGTTCTTTAGTGTTGAACAACAGAGGAGTTTAAGACTCAAAGACAAGCATCACTGGATGCTGACTCAGCAGTTATCTCATCTGGACCTCTACTGGTTGACTATTGGACCTGACTGTGAGGTCATTTATGACCAACAGACTAGCAACGTGTATGCTACCCTGACAATGAAGGACTTGAACTCCACAGAATGTAAGTTTTCTACACAACAGTCATCATTGCAGTTCTTATTTATTTATTGCAGTTCTTATTTACACAAGTATATATAGTAAAAAATTCATAAAAATTAACAGTGTAGGAATGGGCAGTGCAGTAAAAAGTACAAGGAAACAAGGCATGTCGCAATTTCGGCACATGACTACTTCATTTTCATTTTTGATTCTTCATACATTCTGTCATATGAAACTAAATACTGATATGCTTCAAGCAATGTTGTACATGCCTGGATAAAAATAATAATGGTTTGAAGTCATAGATCATACATGCCAATCAGTATGCTGCAGAGTGTGCCACCTTATATTATGACCAGGAGTGCCAATGGATTAATTGCGGGATGTGTGGAACTTACTGTTAGCTAGCTAAGTGTGGCAAAGTATAAAAATTTCATAAAAATTATCGGTGTAGGAATGGGCAGTGCTGTAAAAAGTAAGGAAACAAGGCATGCATGTCGCAATTTCGGCACATGACTACTTCATTTTCATTTTCGATTCCTCATGCATCCAGTCATATAAAATAAATACTGATATTGATATTATTATAATAATGGCTTGATGTCATAGATTGTGCAAGCCAATCACAGAATATGTTGGCTATATAGCTAAGTTAGATAAAGTACATAAGCAGGCAACCTACGAAATGTTAATTGTTTTAGTTAACCCTCAAAACTGCAAGACTGGACATAAAAATGAAGTAGTCATGTGCCGAAATTGCGACATGCATGCCTTGTTTCCTTACTTTTTACAGCACTGCCCATTCCTACACCGATAATTTTTATGAAATTTTTGCTATACTTGTTCATTCACTTTTTCTCAACACTAACTTGAGTGTGGAGACTATCAGAGACTGGTTAGTCCCTACAAAAAGCTTGGGTAGCAGTAACTTTTTTCATAAAGCTAAACCAGGCTAATGCGCATGCGCGATAAATGCCACGTGGATAACGACCTTTGAACTCTACCTACAAAAGATGGCTGCACTGAAGTACACAAATTTATAGGCCAAATTTCTAAATCTTGTTTTGACATATATAGGCAGTAAACGAGTGTAAAAGACGCTAGTCCGGATGAAAAGAAGTTACTTCGTGTATTCAAACACGCCTCAATATCTTTTGTTTTCCTGGAAATCTTGTTCAAGTAAGTCAGTGAGTGAGAACAAAATTGCGTGGGTGTAGCTTCTGACTAGCGCTCTGCTACGAGTGCTTAGGAAAGTATCTGCCACCTTAGGCGTTATATACTGTTGGTAATCTGTCTAGGAAAGCTTCTGGCCAAGCTTGAAAGCTGAACTCTGTTTTGTTAGATTTTTATGGGACATACGGCCCATTCGTATGATAAGCAGGCAATCTAGGCAATGTTGCATGTTTTACAGTACTCTACTTGAGCATAAAAAAATGAAGTAGTCATGTGCCGAAATTGCGGCATGCCTTGTTTCCTTACTTTTTACCGCACTGCCCATAAATTTCCTAGCCTTGTTCCCAGGCTCCCTCTCCAGAAATGAAATGGAAGTGCACAGGAGCCTGCATGGTATCTAAAATCACGTGTATGACGTCAATTGTTGCTAAAGAATAAATGCGTGGGTGTGGCCGTTAGAATAATGACGTCAAACTCTTGGTTCTGCGCACAGAAGCAATATTCGCGATCGCTAAGCACTACGAGCAGCTACAAAGTTGTAAAGAAAGCTAGTCACTAGTAGTATATTGTCTATCAATAGTCTATGGTTATAGTGTATAACTTACTGATGCTCTACACTACCAAAATCAGCTCGCGAGCATTCGTTTGCTGTTTCTGTTACAATTGCACAATCTACCGCTTGTTTTCCACGGTTTTCCACTGTTGAACTCAGTTGAACTCCAAATTTAAAGCGTGGGCAGGCTAAGATATCAATCGCCATGCCCACGCACACTAATCACCCTTCCACCACCCTTCTACCCCATGTGATTTTAGATACCAGGCTCCCTCTTTCCTTTTCTCTCTCGCTTAATTTCTGGTGGGAGGGAGCCTGGGAACGAGGCTAGCCCATTCCTATACTGTTAATTTTTATGAAATTTTTACTATACTTGTTTTTTCACTTTTTTTCAACACTAAAGTGAGAACACTATATCAGGGACTTAGTAAGTCCTTACAAAAAGCTTGAGTAGCAGTATATTATTAGGCTATAATGCACATGCGCATAAAATGCCACGTGGATAGATAATGACCTTTGACCTCTACATGGCTGCATTGAAGTGTATGAATTTATATACTAAGTTTTAAAGCTTTCTAGCTCTTGTTTTAACACATTTAGGCAGAAAGCGAGTGTAAAAGGCACTAGTCCAGATGAGAACAAGTTGCTCTGTGTAGTCAAAACAAGCTCAACGTCTTTTGTTTCTCTGGAAATTGCTTTCAAGTAAGTCAGTTAGAACATGCAAATTGCGTGGGTGTAGCTTCTAACTAGCGCTCGCTACGAGTGCTTATGAAAGCTTCTGTGAGTTTTAGGCCATGCAAGCGTTTGTTAATCTGTCTAAGAGAGCTTCTGAGCAAGTTTGAAGGTTTACCTTTGTCTTGCTAGATTTTTATGGAGATGAACATTTTGTATTGTGTCTAAGGGACATTCGACCCATTCCTACTATATGTACTACCGTACGCATGATTTCACATAATTTCAGTGATTTTAAATTGTACTAAGAATGGCCACCATATGAAGCAAGAAAGGAAAAACCTCACGATGGCAGTGGTCTCATTCTTTCTCCAGCTGTCCTCTCTAGTGCTACTGGCAATGCTTCTCCTACTAGCTGGAGATGTGGAGAGAAACCCTGGACCTGTTACTGGTGAGATGGCACGAATGTACTCCATTATATGTCATAATCTCATACTATCACGTGTATTGACAGTTCTCAAAATGGGCAACCATTCTGAAGTGTGCCGGTATCTAGACGACCTTAATATAATGAACAAATCATTCAGTTGGGAGGAGCTCTGGGATTGAACCATCCCAAATTGCAACGAATGAGGGACCAACCAGGAGACATGGTTGCTGCCTGGCTTACAGCTGAGGACAATGTTGTAACTAAAAGTGGTAAGCCATCTTGGGAGAGTTTAGTAGATGCTCTGAAGTCAATTGGTCAAAATGGAATTGCTACAAACATTATGGAAAAGTTACAAGAAGACATTAGCTCACATTCTGCAAGTTCACAACCATCACCTAGTCTAGTACCAAGTAAGTAGTACTACAATAAGTACAATGTCATTGGTCCAACCTACACTTCAACACCCCATTGTGGTACAGCTTATCAATATGCATGACTAGATGGCGAAAGAGTGCTCAATCGATATTGGTGAACTTTAATTTTGGTAAATAAAACATTGAAAGCACATTATGTCATATTGCGAAATTAGTATAATACAGCTACGCATTTACGCCTTCTTTAAAATTTGTTATTCTTTTACTAAAGTAGATTTGACAAAACTTTTCAAGTCATGAAGCTAAGCAACAATCAAACTAATTGTGCTGAAAGCCTTCTTGTATAAATAGTGAAGCATCTGGTAGTGTAAAAAAAAATACGGGAAGGGTTATAATGATATTATGATATTGCAGCGCAACTAATTTTTTTTTTTTAGCCAGGCAACCAAGCTTTCAAAAGCGTAAGAATCCCTGCACTTACGTAGCAAGTTTCAAGCTTATTTCATGAAGGACTGTGAAGAAAACATCGTTCTAAACCCTTCTATCGATATCACGCTAGCGCGTATTCAAATATTCATATTCAGGCAACAAATTTTGGCGGATTTAACTTTGGCGATTTGGAGAAATTCGCCAATTTTGCCAAAATAAAATCCTCGCAAAAGTTTCCAGCTATATGGTATTCAATAGTGCATGCATAAACAGTGTACACAGTTGTGCCCACAATAATGTTGCGTACATATAATAATATGGGCTGCTAGCAACATGTACAATTCATAGCATAATTATTTAATACACGAACTGGCATACTGTATAGCTGGAAATTTTGACAGGGGTTTTAATTTGATGGTTTGACGTTTAAAATCCAATCATCAAATTTAAATCTGCCAATTTGGCTGCTATA
The DNA here is from genome assembly GCA_964030475.1 of Tethya wilhelma. Taxonomy (NCBI): domain Eukaryota; kingdom Metazoa; phylum Porifera; class Demospongiae; order Tethyida; family Tethyidae; genus Tethya; species Tethya wilhelma. Next base: position 32,548 of record CAXIPT010000059.1, read on the forward strand.
ATATTATATTATATGCTTGTACTATATGCACTTTTTCACAGTAGCTAATAAATTCAACTGTATATTCATGCAGATCTAGAATGTATTGAATATTCAATATTTTACAGCAGTTGATGGTAGTCTCCATGAAATACATGCACAGCCGTCTAAAGCAGCTATCATTAAGGAACTTGAACAAATGCAAGAAAAATATCAGAATCTTGTTGATGCAATCTCAAACTCGTTGAAGACAAGAAACATACCAATTACAACAGTAGTTGGAAAAATAGGAACTTTTGGAGCATTTAGTCCTGCGTTTAAAGGCTCACAACAACCAATTCTCCAACATCATATGTTTAATCTTCAAAGAGCACAAACAATCGATGAAGTTATGCTGACAATCAGTGAATACAGCTCTTTTTTTCTTTTTCAGTTGGTTAAACGTATCATCATATCCCTGGGAACAGATGACGATAAAAAAAAACTCAAAAACTATGAAAAAGACTTGACGAAGTTTGTTAGAAACTCTGTTGTTGAATATACCTTAAAATCAACAAGTGAAGCTGGCAATGAGAACCAACGTAAAATTTGGATTAAAGTCGATGACAGTTTTAGCAGCTACACTTTTAGTACACTTGAGAAATTTGTCAACAAAGTTTCAGAAGTTCTAGGTTTTTGTGAAGGAGTGCTTTCTCTTGAATCTATCAAAATAGGGTGTTTTGAGCTAACTATTGTCATTCCTTTATTTGCTTACGAGGCAGTATTCCCTCCCTCCTCTCAACAAGAAGAAGCTCTAGCAGCTCTTGGAGTCATTAAAATCTCTGCTGGTGCCTACAAGTATCCTCCTAGCCACCAGAATGAGGATGGCGATGGCAGTCTCCAAAGAGACAAACTAATTAAAGGCAAGAATAGTAAGCAGCAAATATTTGCCACAATATGTATTAGTTAATGCACCGTCGCGAGTACTCTACGTAAATTATTGGGTATGGGGAAGTTCGAGAAGGTCATGTAGCATGAGGCAAAGCGGAGTGCTCCATGAGCTTCAAGAACTTTCCCGAACCCAATGATTTACGTATAGTATGAGCATTTACAGTGCATTAACTGGTTTGTAGTATGAAAAGGTCAAACAGTTCTTCATTTTCTGAGCAATTGAGTACAGTTTTGTGTTTTTGAAGCAAAGTTTTGAAGCTAGATAGCCCTTCAAAGAAGAAGCCCAAGTCTAAATATCAAAAAACAAGCATTGCCAAGAGTAGACATCTATAGGTTTGCTGCTCCAGTTTCAGAGAATTAAAGAGGCCAACAAAGCGGCGGCGAAAAGAGTGGTGCCATTGAACGCTAAAAGAACAACGAATGGGCAGAGGGAATGCATTATGCTTGGGTGAAAGAGCACAACAATTTGATGCCTCTTGATCCTGTCCCTACTGAATTTGCGTTGCGCTGTCATGATGCTGAGAAAATTTGCAGCTTACACTTGACACGCTATCGGCTAACTAGTGAACTTTTATCAGTCTCAATTTGCTTTGTAACTGTATTTGCTGCAACTGTACTTTATTATCCCTAGCCGTGCATTATCCCCAGCCATGCTCTATTATCCCTATAGCCGTGCATTATCCCCAGCCATGCTCTATTCTCTCTTACCTAGCTGTGCTCTATTGTCCAACCACAAGATGTTGTGGTCTATAGTAGCGCTTACTCACTACATAGTATGGGATTTAGAGTAATAGTTTTTCCTTTGATGTCATAAGGCTTCATACTACAAGACAATTTGTCTTATGTTTGGGTCAGTTCTATGCTAATTCTAAATGTTTAGTTATTATTAGTCTACATACTAAGAGAGTCTCAACATGGAACAAAACAATTTTTTCAAATAAGTTGTGTCAGAACATACCTGATGTGTCTTTGTTTTTGAATAATTAGTCGCTTGAACCGTATCCCACTCTAAAATAGTAGTGATGTCAGATACAACTGAGAAGATTAGACACGTACCCATTAAGAAAAAAAATCACTGTGAACATTCTACAATACCAACATCAACTGAAAGTACACTTGAAGGTGATTCTAATAGGCTTTACCCAGATAACTTAGAATAAGATTCAGGCATTTACGAGATATCGAGCTGTAAAATTTCAACCCATTTATTCCTGTATATGAATCCTCTGCTCTCAGGAGTCTGGTACACGTCCTACCCAAGAGTTATTCCACTTATCAAAATCTGGTAATGTAGATTTGATGTAGCGATAACCTCCTGGGCAAGTTGGTTACATAATCTTTCAACAGTGACACTGGAGCATTACATAATATTTTTGTCATTCTACATTATCACTAATCAAATCTACAATTACAGATTTTGGTAATCTGGAACAATTAACTCTTGGATAGGATATATGTACCAGACTCTTCCAAGTGCGCACGTGCGAAGAGTTTGGCCAGCCAGACTACCTCCTCCGCCTCTGATGCAGCGCAGTCAAACACAGAGTCAAACCAGAGGAGGTACAATAGCCCCGTGTCATGCTGAGCTGACATTTTTAGTGCACGTGTACTTTTGGCCCATACAAGTTGCACGTGACACTAGGAGCTTTGGTACTGAAATGATCACGTGTGGTAAAAATGCCAGCTCAGCATGACACGGAGCTATCGTACTCTGCTGTCGTACCTCCTCTAGTCTCATGCCCAGACCCCACCCTCGCACAAGCACGAGGAAAAAGGGGTCTGGTACATTACATCCAATTTCTTGGTTCTTGCTGAGTCAGCATTCATGAAAATGTGCAAGCCAATCAGATTGCAGAAATCAAGGTGTTACATGATGTTCAATAAAAGTGCACGTGATTGTCATGCAAGGCCTAGCAAGACTTTAGTCCAGTTTTATTCAAAGCGGTTTGCTTACTAGCTTCACGCTTGTGGTGAATCTCCTTCTGTATTTACTGCTAGCATTTCAAGGTCTTTTCCCTATAGTTTTCAAGTTCTCTGGATTATCCGTACTATTATTGTGTAGCTCAGACATACAAGTGGCATTTGTCACAAACAAAAGGACAATGAGATGGCAGCTAAGGCTGCTAAGTATGCTGATCTTCTAACTTTTCACGATAGATATTGAAAATAAACTCAGGGACTACCACGTGATGCATGTAGTACAAAGCCTTGCACGGTCACATGATATTTCTGTCTNAACAAGTAGTAAAAATTTCAAAAAAATAAGCAGTGTAGGAATGGGCAGTGCTGTAAAAAGTATTGGAACAAGGAATGGTCTTAATCATACGTACGGTAGTACGTATAGTAGGAATGGGCCGCATGTCCCATAGACACAATACAAAATGTTTATCACCATAAAAATCTAACAAAACAGAGTTCAGCTTTCAAGCTTGGCCAGAAGCTTTTCTAGACAGATTACCAACAGTATATAACGCCTAAGGTGGCAGATACTTTCCTAAGCACTCGTAGCAGAGCGCCAGTCAGAAGCTACACCCACGCAATTTTGTTCTCACTCACTGACTTACTTGAACAAGATTTCCAGGAAAACAAAAGACATTGAGGCGTGTTTGAATACACGAAGTAACTTCTTTTCATCCGGACTAGCGTCTTTTACACTCGTTTACTGCCTATATATGTCAAAACAAGATTTAGAAATTTGGCCTATAAATTTGTGTACTCAGTCAGTGCAGCCATCTTTTGTAGGTAGAGTTCAAAGGTCGTTATCCACGTGGCATTTATCGCGCATGCGCATTAGCCTAGTTTAGCTTTATGAAAAAAGTTACTGCTACCCAAGCTTTTTGTAGGGACTAACCAGTCTCTGATAGTCTCCACACTTTAGTGTTGAGAAAAAGTGAATGAACAAGTATAGTAAAAATTTCATAAAAATTAGCAGTGTAGGAATGGGCAGTGCTGTAAAAAGTAAGGAAACAAGGCATGCATGTCGCAATTTCGGCACATGACTACTTCATTTTTATGTCCAAGTCTTGCAGTTTTGAGGGTTAATTAACATTTCGTAGGTTGCCTGCTTATGTACTTTATCTAACTTAGCTATATAGCCAACATATTCTGTGATCGGCTTGCACAATCTATGACATCAAGCCATTATTATAATAATATCAATGAGCACGTACAGCATTGTTTGAACCATATCAGTATTTATTTTATATGACTGGATGCATGAGGAATCGAAAATGAAAATGAAGTAGTCATGTGCCGAAATTGCGACATGCATGCCTTGTTTCCTTACTTTTTACAGCACTGCCCATTCCTACACTGCTAATTTTTATGAAATTTTTACTATACTTGTAATAATGTATGATGTAATTATAAGTAAACCGTAAAAAAAATTTCAATCTTATAGATCTGTATATAGTAGGGTTTAATAGTGATCATGAGCATATATAGACCAGTGAAGAATTGATTCTGAGTTTTGGCATGATCAATGTAGGATACTGTTTCTTCTATGATCGGTCATACATACATCACATGTACAGAGTGCAAGCATGCTCTGTAAATTTTATTTTGCTGTTTGTGTGTTTACATATTGTTCAAACTTAATTTCTAGTTGGTGATGTAAACAAGTTTGTATAACCTTTTTAGTAAAGTTTACAACTGCTTACATACCTAATTAGCCTCATACCTAGGCAAGTCTCCTTTGACCTTTCACTTTTCCTTTCGTGAGTGAAAGGTCAAAAGGGAGCCTTGGTAGAGGCTACCTAAAATTACTCTAGGCATCTACTGCATGCATCTGTTGGCTCTTGTATGTACACACCACAACAACATGTGTACCAGTGCCTGTATTCATAACTTCCTATTAGTCATTGCAAGAATACACTCTTGGTTATTGTGGTCTTCAATATGGAGTGAGGTTACACATCAGATCATGAGATATTAATATTGTGATTGTGCTGCTTGGATAATAAACTATATGCATATGAAAGTTCATTCGAAAAATCTTGAAATCTAGCTGGGATTCAAGCACAGGTCATTAATTCAAATTCTAGTTGAATTCCCTTACCACTAAGCTACTAGAACTCAATCACTGGTATTGGAGCAGAGAATAGTAGTTAAATCTGCATTCTTCATAGACACTAATCGACTTTTGAACTAGAACTGTATAGCAGTACCTCTATTGCCATTGCCGTTTGAGAGGATCCAGACTATAGTTTAATTTTTGAACATGATATGATACAGTAATGCCATAAACTAGTCTAATAATATTATTATCAACATGCAAGGAATCAAAAGGTACAAGTAGTACAATCATGAAAATTGTGTGATATAGCAGCTATATATGACCATATGTCCATATCTGATATCTATGGGTGGCTGTCTGATATCAAGTTTACCATTCCTTAATTTTCTTAAGTTGATATACTTTACTATAATAGTCATGCTGTCATAATGTGCAGCATAATAATTATTATAATCCTTACAGTTTGTTTACTGTTTACATTGCTCAAAATGTGCTTCAAAAACAATAACACCATTTGCAGCATAAATATATATAGCATATAGTAGGAATGGGCCGACTGCCCCATAGACACAATACAAAATGTTTATCACCATAAAAATCTAGCAAGACAAAGTTAAGCCTTCACACTTGCTCAGAAGCTCTTTTAGGCTGATTACCAACAGAATGTAAGGCCTAAAGCTTACAGAAACTTTCCAAAGCACTCGTAGAGAGCGCTAGTCAAAAGTTACACCCACGCAATTTTGTTCTCACTTACTTACTTACTTACTTACTTACTTCCTTCCTTCCTTACTGACTTACTTGAACGAGGTTTCCAGACAAACAGAAGAATTTGAGCTAGCTTTGACAACACAAAGTAACTTCTTTTCATCCGAACTAGGGTCTTTTACCCTCGTTTACTGCCTAAATGTGTTAAAACAAGAGCTAAAAAGCTTTGAAACTTCAGTATAAATTTGTGTACTTCATGTGTAGCCATTTTTCTAGTGGAGTTCAAAGGTCGTTGTCTCATCCACGTGGCATTTAATGCGCATGCGCGTTAGCCACATATTACTACTCAAGTATTTTTGTAGAGACTAACCAGTCTCTGAGAGTCTCCTCACTGTAGTGTTGAAAAAAGTGAATGAACAAGTAGTAAAAATTTCAAAAAAATNATAAGTGAATAGCTTGTTTGTAATTCTCCCTCCAACTGTTGTGATTGTATTGTTGATGGTTGTAAGAATAGAATGGGAGTGAGGACACTTTGGCAGAGTTGACCATGTTAAGGTCCTATAGTTGAAAGAATAGACATTTCGACCATCAATATTATTGACAACAACAGTGTCTCTGATGATGGTAGATGATCCTCTTGACACCCCAGCAGGTGCTTTTTGTCCCTTTTTCCATTCCAATGTTAACTCTTTCAAACCTGGTTTCTCCTGGGCTTCACCTGATAGTGCAAGTTGCTGTAGCTGAGGCTGAATGTCTTGAGAGTGTGTTCTAATTCCAAATTGTGTTGTTCCCTTCGTTCTTTGAACTTTTGATGGTGCAGATTGATTGGCGAGTTCCTTGAGAAGAAAAAACATAAGACAATTGACTAAACAGAAATTCGATCTAAGATTAATTTCTCATCTTACAAGAAATTTCTCATATTTCTCCACTGCTCTCTCTAAATTCATCTTATCCCGGTTATACTTGTCTCTTGTTTCCATTAGTTCCAGCTGTAATTCCATGACTCTCATTGTTAGGGTGAATATCTGCTTCTCTTTTGCGTCATCTTTTTTCATTTCTTCAGATGAGAGTTGTTCTGATCTACAATTACTGGAGTTCAATTCCTGTTGTAAGTTTGCCATCTCTCGTTTTTGTGCAGCAATCGTCTCTGAAAGTCGACTGATTTCTTTCTCCTGGTCAGCCAGTTTTTGAGTGTATAACTGGATCTCTTCTTTTTTTTTGCTTGCCTTCTCTATGGCAATATTTCGCTGAATCTAAGAGTAACAATTAAACCAGCATACATATCAACACTATCAAGTTAAATTAAAATTAAGCTTATACCTCAACTTCTTTGAGATACTTTTCATGTGACACAGATGCAGCACTTTGTTCCATCAATTTCCTATTTATCTCTTCTTGTTGTTCTTCAAAGGACTCTCTCAATTTCTTCACTTCTGTTTCCAGCTCAATCACTTGATCAGACTTGACACTCAACTCTTTCATCATCCTGGCTAGCTCTGCTTCTTTATACTTGAGCTGTTTCTTCGTGGATTCAAGTTCCATCTCTTTCTGAGCGAGTTGCTGTTCAAGAGATATAATCTGTTCATTCTTCTCTTCCAGTAGTTTGTTTAGCAGTTGAATTTCATCTTTCGCTATTAGCTTCATCTTCTCAAACATTTTGAACTCTCTCTGTCGATACTCAAGTTGCATCCCCAGAAGTTTTGTTTCTTCCTCGAGTGCCTTGACTCTGAGCTGGAGTAATGGTACTTCCTCTGAAACCTCCTTCTTCAATTTCTGACTTGTGACAGTTTGCAGCTCATTAGCTTCGTTTAATTCTTTTGATTTCTCTGACAGCTTTTGTTCACTCTCCATGAGCTTAGAGGAGGCACTATAATCTTTAGCAGAAGACACTTCTACATGAAACATTAAATTTTTTCTACTTATAATCATGCATGATGGATGACATATAGATTGTGCTTTAACTTAACACACTTACTTTGTTTACATTTATCTTTAGCAATTTCATCAGCAACACCATTCTGACCCATTCTTCTTAGCTTCTTAATCAGCACCTCCCATGTCAGTGTTTTTCCACATTTTTCTATCACATTATCTTCTTTTCGTAGCCAAGCCATCACCATGTCATCTGGCAGGGTAGTCATGTTGTCTAGAGAAAAAGCATTCAAGCCTAACAGATTGCCAAGTTGTATCATCTGAACACGCTTGAGTTTCTTTAAATAGAGTACCACTTCAGTAAACTCATTAATGTTAATATCTGAAATGATTTAATTGAAGTAATCATAATATTGCAGTTACCATCATTTATTAATTGTCATATTTTGCATGGTGTAAGCACGGATGAGATAACCACTTGTATACAATACCATGCAGTTCTATCATACGTACGGTAGTACGTATAGTAGGAATGGGCCGAATGTCCCATAGACACAATACAAAATGTTCATGATCATAAAAATCTATCAAAACCAAGTTAAGTCTTCAAATTTGCTCAAAGGGCCTCATTGACAGATTACAAATTGCATGCAAGGCCTAAAACTCACACAAACTTTCCTCAGCACTCGTAGAGAGCGCTAGTGGGAAGCCACATTAGTGCCAGTTTTGTTCTAACTGACTTACTTGAAAAGGATTTCCAGAGAACCAGAATACGTTGAGTCAACTTTGACAGCACAAAATAAGTTCTTTCCTTGGGTACTACATTCCTTGATACTCGTTTTCATAGTAAATAGGCCTAAACAAAAACTAGAAAGCTTTGAAAAACTTAGTATAAATTCATGCACTTCAATGTAGCCATCTTGTAGGTAGAGTTCAAAGGTCATTTACTACCGCGTGGCATTTAATGCGCATGCGCATTAGCTGCTTTAGCATTATTGTGCTTGTAGCTGCTACTCAAGCTTTTTGTAGGGACTACTGATAGTCTCCACACTATAGTGTTGAAAAAAGTGAATGAACAAGTGGTAAAAATTTCAAAAAAATAAGTAGTGTAGGAATGGGCAGTGCGGTAAAAAGTATTGGAACAAGGCATGTCTCAATTNTGTAACAGTGTACTCCATAGCAATGCAAACCACCTTTAAGCTTAAACTTTGGATTTTAAACTTGTTCATAGAATTAAATTATAATATTCTTTGATCTTCATAAATAAAATCCCGCGCAAAAGTTCTCCAATAATCATCATGCAGTGCAAAAGCAAGCAGTGTATGTGTTATTTTGAACTCTCAAGCCATTTGTCTGATGATATTTTTTACCTTTGAGATGTACTGTTGCACGACTGAATGCTCTCCTGGACGAATCTCTTTGGGGTTCTTGAAAATGAAGATCCCCTTTCCCTGACACCCGTTCTCTGGCTTGGAGATAAAGAGCTTGTTCTTCTTTGCATTGGCTCTGCAGTAGGCCTGGAAGTCACCATAACTAGGAGAAGGAATATTCATTAGCAAAATTAAATATTCATAACACAATAATGATGAACTTAGCACCGGAAGTTACCTAAACTATAATCTTGCTAGTGTCAGATTTCCACAGAGAGTTGTCTAGATCTATTGATACTACCTATATGACTCCCTGCCCTACACACACACACACACTACTAGTGCTGGGAACTTTAAAGTAAGATGAACCTCAAACATTTGGGAAACTGTCCTCTTACTCCTAGAGAGTATGAGCAATTTGTTTATACACACACACACACACACACACACACACACACACACACACACACACACACACACACATACACACACACACACACACACACACACGGACACTTATACACGGTGAAAGACACATGTAGTGGCTAGGTTAGCAACATACAATAATTGGTGAACTCACTCTGAAGGTAGACACCATGATCGTGGGAAACAGTTGTACTCCTTTGGAAAAAGTTTGACCATTCGATTCATGTTTCTAGCCAACAAATCCTTCCTACAGATCTCACTCATCCCAGGGAAGTGGTTGATTTTCTGGCACACATACAATCAATGGAGGACAAGACAAGATTAATGACTCTCATGATCATGAAGAACTAGGGGAGTGAGTACTAGAGAGAGGCTGACTATGTGAGACTACTGGATGTGTTAGCTATACTTCCACCATGCATGCCACACTTCTATCCCATCATCTTTCACAGAGCTGAGGTGGAGACTATAGCCCCATTTATACCAGCTACTCAAGTTGACCCGGTTTCTAACCCAAATTACACGAAGAAAATATTCCCGAAGGAGGAGCCACATTTTACAATGTCAGTGATCTGTGATCATAGTAAGGTATACTAAAATGATAGACTTAGTAGCTATATAGTTAGCTAGTGTATGTCCTTCCATTCACCTGGTATCTCTTCATCTCAAGGACCCTCTCCAACAAGATGGACGTGTCTGTCCAATAAACATCCCACTCCTCACCATCAGCCACGGGACGAAGACCAAAGCGAATCGAAACTCTTCGAACTGCAGGTATCATACAACAACACAAGCCACTACCAACTGTTACAGGTACTATTGAATTTAGACGGATTAGCCACTGAATTTTCCATGTAGAACTAATCTTGCACGTACCCATGACTGATCAATACTGTAAAGAGTATTATACACTTACCACTGTCATACTTGCTGTTAGTGAGATTGATTGTCAGTGCCCTAGAATTAGATGTACACAAAGTATAAATCCAAAACATTGAAGAGTACATAATGCAAATGGAAAGGCTACAAGGAAGATGAGTGAGTGAGTGAGTGAGTGCAAGTCCTGATAACTCACCTCTTCTTCTTGGGCTTTGCTACACGTTTGCCAGTTTTCTTTTCTTCGGTGTTTTTTTCCACGTCCGCCATAACCCTCTTCTTATTGTCTAACGATTACCAGCTTTCTCTGTGTGTGTTTGTAGCCGCAAAATATCCATATGCACATGCAAAATTATATGCTATCCGTTACCTTGGAAACGCAACAAAACGGCAAAGGGGCGGGGCTAACTTCCTCATGAATATTCAACCATAATTATAATATCGATAAAGCTTCGTTCCTTTCACGGTAAGGAATCTCTCATTCACGGCCTTACCGTGAGTGTAAGTAAGTATATTATTATAGAAACATGATGGAGTTTGAAGCTATAATATCCATGTATGAAGTTCACTGTATGGATTCACGCATAATAATGGCATAAACAGCTGGAAAGTGGATGCGGACTGAGTTAGGTCACTGAAACTATTTATAAACATAATATATAGTTTAAAATTAGTATGATGAAATATATACAGGTATTTAAACGGTATTATAGTAAATAATTAATAATGCCGGTCTGGCATGCATGCATAACAACAGTGTTAATAGAAAATATATACAACTACAGTCTACAGCTATTATATAATTATTATACACATCCTAGCTTAGCAACATAATGATACATCATCCAACATTATAATTATATCATAAATCATGCTAGAGAAATAATGTTTCCAGCTCTGTTACGTGGATGTCCACATGATTCATTACACTGATATTCACGGCAGTCAATCACTTTAGTTTTGTTGCTTCTATCGAAGTACCAATTGGCAAAAGTCTCCCTGGGTAACTGACCATCGACCCTCACTGAATACCATGAATCATCGTCACTCTGGCAATGACGCAAGCAGGAGTCAAAATATAGACCAAAATCTTCACGAGATTCAATGTTTCTTGTTGCGTCGAAAAAGATCTGTGATCAAAATGAATATAATTATAATAGTAATAATCAACATAGTTTTAACGTTAATTTTATACAGAAATTATTGTTAAAACTTTTTCTTTCTATAGAATTATTATAATATATATAGGGTTGCAGGTACAAAATTTAATGTACAAAAATTTAATAGTGCATGCATGGCTGAGGCTGTGTAACATCAAGCAGTTTTGTGAAATTATTTAAATTAAATGTTTGCATGTGCAAAACTTTCCATATTAAATTTTATGGATATATAATACTTAGCAAATCTATTGAAGTGCAATTCTATCCCCTATTATTTTATGAAGCTCAACTAGAAGTGTAGTATACAGCTGTGTACCCCCTTACATAATTAATATATGTATACCTCGCGTATAGTTGGTAAAAAGTCGACTCGGCTTGGGCAGGTAAATGGAGTATTTACGAAGCATGCTGTGTCATAAATTGAGTTGTAAAAGAACATCGGTGTTGTTATATGAGGTACTGCATATTCTGCTAAGTAGCATCTCCATTCTTCATTATTGAGCCCATATTCTTGAACACAGTCCACATCCAACCCTCCAGATGAATTTTGGAGGGTATGAACTTAAAGGAAGTTTGAAATTATGCAATCACTTATTAATTTTGCTATAGAATAAAATATATTATTGCAGAATAGTTACCTGCTATAGCAAGACCCTGATAAACAAGTGTACCAGGAAATATCCTGTTTTACGATAATATTATAATTATGCAATATAATGCAACAAAATATTAAACATTTCAAATCTAAGCTTACCCAGCATCTGCCATAGCAACATACTTCACAGAAGGTGATAATAGTGATCGAACATAGTCAGCATGAATGAAAGCAGAGACACCCCCAGCAGAGCATCCTGTTAGAATAACATCAGTGGCTCTCTCCATCCCCATGGCTAGAAGAGCCTCAAAGACTGCATCTCTTATCCGTTGTCCTCTGAAGTAAATTTTTCTGTCACCACCAACAAGAGGATCTTCTCTGTAATAGTTGATATACCGTAAATCATGAAATTTTTCGTGCATGTGTTAAATATCTATAGTTTTCATAATTATATGCATGTTTACCGGTATCCTGTAAATGATCCTCCATCACAATAATGCACAAATGCCATGTTCCAGTTGTAAAAGTCAGGATTGAAGTGTTGAACATTAGACAATATTCCTGCTCGAGAAGTTGTTAACATTCCAAAGATTCCCGCAGCTCTTGTTGATCCTAAATATCCCATACTTTGTTCAGCACAAGCATCCATACTAAAACAATAACCACCCCCTTCAAGATGGACAATCCATTTTGATCGATCATTGCCAAAACCTACACATGTAGATAATTATATATATATAGTTGATATAATCACCATTGCATGTTGCTCAGTAAAAGTTGTATTTTTCCTTACCAGGTCTGTAGTAAAATCCAGGAGGTGACCCATCTAAACACACTGCTCCATGTTTTTCTGGAGCATCTTCCAACAACACAAACTTCATAGGTCTCCTGATAGATTGAGAAACACAGTAACCAAAACAGTTTAGAGCCAATTAAGATAGTGAGAATGACATCATGATAAAAGTCCATTTTCACTATAATAAAAATTATAGTTGCATGGGTAGTAATGACCAAGTTGCACTTATACACTTAAGTCTTTTCAGTTGTTTAAATAATTTATGATAGCTATAGTTCTGATGTAAACTTCTACAGTAGGGACACCTTGAGTTACATAATAGATTGTCAAGGAAATCTAAAAATAGTACAAACAATAATTGATGCTATTCTTATAGTCACTGACTTGCCTATTATATAAAAGCATTGCACCAGTTCTCACTATATAGTATGCAATCAATCTGCATAATTTGACATGTTGAACCAGCTGCTTGTAGTAAATAAACATTATACACAATGATAATAATTAATAAGTGATGGTCAGATGGGGTGACCAAAGTTCATTAGGAGAGCAGTTTGTGGTTGAAGGAAGCCTTGTGTAGCTACTATAGTGTACATTGCTAGGGCCACATGTCACACTGGGTACCATGCCATGCAGCGTGTGCACACACACACACATACACAACACACACACACACACACACACACACACACACACACACACACACACACAAAAATTGACAGACAACGAAACAGCCTGACCCGATCAATTAACAAACTATTAACCAAGACCTTTTGCTAGAATAAACATTGGTGATTATAATTAATTTTAGGTTTGCAACACCCAAGTTTTTACACTTGTGTGTGTGGCCTCAATATGGAGAAAGTACTTGCATATAGCTACTGGTCACTTGCTACATGCAAGCACTTTTTCATGTCTCCCATGGATGAGAGACATGAAAAACTGAATTCCAATACTTTTTACAGCAATGCCGCAGCCAAAAGGCTTGTATGGGACCTGACAATGTCATGCTCTTGCCTGCTGCCATGCAGTTTATTGACTTGGAGTTGTAATACATGTACTCAAAAATGCTATGAATTTCCACAAGATGCAGACAATAAACTATAGTGAATTACATACTGATAACAAAAGATAAGTGAAGCAGGTGCTATAATACATTATTATAATTATATCTTTAAAAATATTTAGTAAAAACACTCAGTGATATTAATATAATATTAACCAGGAGACCAAAATTCTTTCCCTGTAATGTCCAATGGAGTTGGACATTCAAGAATAGCTGTATCAGGCACCTACATGTATATGCATGGTTGATCGAACCAGTAGGTAACAATTGAGCTATGAAAAGCATAATACAACTAATCAGAATATGCAAATTAATGCTTAAAAATATAATCATGATACATTACTATTTAGATTGACACAAAGAGGTAGCTACACTGATGAGACTGTTAAATTTTGTGACTATAAGCGTACCTTTTCCAGCTTTGCACATCTTGAGTGACTGTGTACAGAGAGTGGCTGATTGAATGCTCTGTTGTAGGCAATGAGGAAGGCCCAGCGTCTTCGATCACTGTTGTTCTTGTCACTGCGATGAAGGACATTTGAGTGGAAGAAGAGAGCATCACCTGGCTCCATCTCAACATTCACAAGAGGAAGAACCTTTTATTGGGTAATTGGATACTCCGCGTTAGCAGCTACATGTAAATGAGGCTACTATTTAAAATTCAAGCATGCATGTTGCTTAGTGATAAAGTTGCTTAGAACTAAAACTAACCCATTTAGGCGAATATAAAATGTGCCAGCCACACAGCTTAATAACAGTCCAATTGGATTCATTACCCCAGTCTTGCTAGCCAGACCATCCGCAAGTCTGGCTAGTCCTTTTCACAGTATTATACCCGTATATGTGGCTTCTTATTACCGTAACGTGGAAATATTGGCGGGCATTTAATTTGGCAATTTTGCTCAGACCACTTCCCACAAAAACATTGGTGGTTTTAAATTTGGCTTTTTCCTCCCTTGTGCAATTGTATTGCAATACAGTAAAAAACAGTTTACACGCATTTAATTTGGCGTTTTTTGCGCCGACCGCCAAACCGCCAACTGATTTAATTTACCGCCAATATTTCCACGTTTACGGTAGTTAGAAACAGAAGCACATTCTTCCATTATGTGCTCCTACATGGTTAGAAACTAATTGTTTCAATCCTCCTGGCTCAGCTTACCTTCATAATTTGTTCAACTCTTGTTGTGTCAGCTCCAACTTGCTCTCCAACATGAGTGTGTTCAATTCTGCCTAAACGATGGGACCCTTTCAACACCTGCAGTATGCGATGATAATTATTGTCTCACTAGCCAGACTCTCCACAAAAAATGGGGAAAGTCTGGCTAGATTATCATAAAGCCTGACAATCACTAAACACAAAAATTTTATTGGTGAGGGAGATGACACACCTTCAAGCAGCCATTCTCCTTGTCACATTTGTCAATGGCAATAAAAACCGTTCCCATGTCTGGAAATAGGTAGCCAAAGTTGTACCAATAGCTAGAAAAATTTAATTATGTTTTCATGTACATGTAATGACCAACTGTCAATACTCAGTCCCATATGAATGCAGGTCATTGTATAGACCATACCCATAATCCTGATGCCAGACAAAGGAGCCTCCAGTGTGAGCTTCCTTCATCATCAGCTTGGTATGGTAATGGTAGACCTCTCCTCCAAGCAGCTTCTCCATGGTGCCTGCCACCTTCTCACATCTTCCCACCATCCCTGTGCTGTCTTCTCCAGGATGGTACCACAGAGCCATGCGACTGCTTCTTCCATGGCCATCATTCCTTGTGTAAGAGTGCTTCATAATACCATCTTTATCCTCTAAATAGACCCTCAATTTTGATAGCTCTTCTGAAGTCAAGAGAGATCTATACAAAAAAAAGATTAATGATAAATTTCTATGTCAAAATATATAGTTTTAGGATAATCTTTGTCGACTATATGTACTCAGGTACCTTACTAAGACATAGCCATCTTCTTTAAACTGCTGTGTCATTTCACTGGTGACCTGCAGCGCTTCACCAGGAGTGTACTTGAATTGTGTCTCCATATCAGCTATGGTCAACACTCGAAGGTCAAAGTTCAACGAGCCCCACCCACTTCTGAAAATACTAGCACTTGAGTTTATCGACCTTTACCAAATTTTTTTGGTTTTTTTCAACACTCATAACACTCCACAGCAAAAATACAAAATACAAATCACTCAGTTTAACATAGAATAATACACACAAAATTTTTGCAAGTGTTTTAATTTATTAATTGCTGGCTGCCTGTTCTGTCAATGCCTCTGAATTTCTTTGACGATACTCCCTCAAGTAGTTGATGGCACCGATCCACCTGGAGAGAGAGAGAGAGAGAGAGAGAGAGAGAGAGAAGAAAAATGATTGTCACAACAACTTATCACTAAAACTGCAAACGATATAAACTTGATAAAATTTCAAGCACAAGCAAGTTTGCATTTAGTCTTTTCTGGTTTGTATCTAGTCTCTGCTCCAATACCCATGAGCTATAGTAGCTCAATAAGCAGGAGTATTTGACTAGAATTCAGGTTCAAATCCCAGCTAGATGAACATGGTGATCATACTCCCAAGTAAACAATTACATCAGTGATCTTAACAGCTGACACAACTCACTTTCTCATTGTGGTCTCGTCCATGGCTTGGAGCTGGTATGTTCGTCCGTCACACTGAATTGTGAAGGAGGCGTGGTTCTTGTCCTGTTGTGCCGGACTGACCTCCTGGACACTGATGATCTTATCAAGATCAATAAAACTGAAGAAAGAGAGAGAAACAAAAAGTATTGTCAAATTCACAATTGTGGTACTAGTCAGGCCTATGTCATCAAAAAAAAAACAAACAAAGTGGATATTATTTGAAAGCTCATCAGACTGAATGCAATAGCGAAGGCTGCAATGTAGCTGGACTCTCTTAAACTTCAACACAATGGGATATTTACCGTATAGCTAGAAACTTTCGAGGAATAAAGAAAGGCGATCGCCAAACTTTTCGCGATTTAATTTTCGAGGATCGAACAGCCCCACCCATATATTGCAATGCGATCCCCAAATTTTCGCGGATCGGCATCGGTCCACGAAAACAGCGAAATTTATACTCTTCGAAAATTTCTAGCTATACAGTGTGGCATTTTTGTGTCCTTTTTTGTACTAACTAGATACTTTCACCAATTATTATGGGATGGTGGTTTGTCATACAAAATCAAAACTTGAATTATTGTAATCAGTATGAAAAAAGCTTTCAAATGATAATTATATAGATTATCATGTTTTATCAAAAAATCAAGAGAAGAATCGCACACAATTTTCATCAAGTCTATGAATTGGACGCTAGATAACTACCAGTACTGTCACAGTACAAAGTAGACCTTCAATTTCACAAAAACCATGCAGTGTGCTCCAATTGAGACACCATGCACCTACCCCTGTGGTCTTCCCTCTGATGCTGACTTGTAGTAGTAAATCTTTGAGCCTTGGTCGCAGCGGAAGTATCTTCTACGCCAGATGCTAGCAGTGGGTCCCTTGATACCACGCTTAAACAGCCAGCCACGAATCTATACAACATGGGTGGATACAAGTCAAAGTGGATTGTTATCTGAAATGTTTTTCTCTTCTTTTTAAAAAACTTACATTGAGATTAGCCATTAATTCTCTCTTTTCCTCTTGTAACTGTTGACTTGCAGACTCCATATCTGACAGCTACAAGGAAATAGGAGTATTTGCTTTAAATACATGCTCTCTCTCTCTCTCTCTCTCTCTCACACACACACACACACACACACACACACACCTTCATCAATGCCTCTTGCAGCTGTCTCCTCAATTCGGCTACATCTTCATTCAAGTCATCGTTGGTCTGTTTCAGTGTTCTGTTCACCTCCTCAAGATGGCGTATCTTCTCCTCCTTCTCCTCCAACATCTCAACTGTCACATGAGACTTGGTGTGCTTGGCTCGCTATAATGAGAGAAAAAGGTTAAACAATAAAAACCAAGAACACAAGTCAATTGCAAAAGTTTGCTTGGGCTTGCAAAGGTGTATAGTATTAATACCCACTGAGAGACTAAATACATATAGCAACAGCTTTATTCACAAGCGCATGAAAGTTCATTGGGGAAAATCTTGAGATCTAGCTGGGATTCTCTGCATGCTCGAATGCCAGTGAGGTCTAGTAGCTCAGTGGTAAGAGCATTCGACTAGAATTCAAAAGACTTGGGTCTAGTCGACTTCCTAACTAGATCTTAAGGCCTACATGTAATGGCATGACTCGCATGACTATTTGCCACATCAATACCTTCCACCCCTCTGCACTACTGGGTATATACATTAACACAGTATCAAATGTATGCTAAAACAAACAGGGAAATGATAGCAGCTAAAGCTTTCTATTCCCAAGGCAGTAGAGATGACATTGCCGACATGCTTCAGCGATAATTGGGTGGCAACACGTGCAATGGACCATTGGGAAGAGGTGATAAAAAGGTTAAACACCTGTGGTTAGTTTAAACTTAAAAGTATTAAACAGTTTTGAATTGATTCTCACCGGTTTCTCTTCGACTGTTTGACGTACTGTCTCCTGTTTGTGTGTGTGTGTGTGTGTGTGTACGTGTGTGTGTGTGTGTGTGTGTGTGTGTGTGTGTGGTAAATAAATCCTACGCTTGTTTGCTCATCTACAAGCCACTCACTAAACACAAAAACCCTCCAATTTTTTTGAGGTTACTCACATTCAAGCCATCCTCTTTGGACTGGGCCCTATGAATGTTGGGAGGGTCCATCTCATTTTCTCCCTAGAGGGAAAGACATCAGAACAGAGGGGTCAAAGTTTATCCAACGACAAATAAAAACAGCAATAAACATGAAGTATATTTAGCACATGACCAGAAGGTCATTTAAACAAGAGGAAAATGTAGAAGCTTCTAAGCTTCTGTAAAAGTGAAAGTGTATTCATCACACTGTCACCGCATGAACTGTATATTATGCTGTCACTGAGTCTGCATGGAAGTGAACTCAGGTACAGTAGTCACGACTACCAGGGAGTGGACCTTGTTGACTTGTAGGGGAACAGAGGGCAAGAATAGTCTCAAAAAGCTATGCCCTTAAACCTGACACATTTCCCAGTAACTGTACAACTTAATAATGCAAAAGATCCCTGCAATACACTTCCTTCCTGGATTTTTCTGGAAATTTTAGGATGTGAAATATACTGTGTGTAATCTCAATCTGAAGAGGTTAGCTTGGATCATATTTGGTAGAAATGATGAGTTAGTGTGCTTGTGCAACTTCAGCATAGGAAGGAAGATGAAACCTATAAACGGCTATACACATGTAGGTGGTTATGTTGGTCAACATTAACTTCAAAATTTGTTGTTAATGATGGCAATTGCAAGTTGCTCTTCTGACAAAGCATCCCTTTAACACATTGATGAGAAGATACAATATCCTGCAGAGTACATATACCAGCTACATACAGCTCACTACAGATGGACAACAGCAAGAGTTGGTGCATGGAAGCCTTTGTAGCTATGTTTGATGGTGAAATCCCACTCGCTACAGCAACAGAAGACACCCAGTCTTGGATCAAAGAGTCACTAGTGAGGCTCAAAGCTCAGAAGCTATCTGAGTGGTTTGTAGGTACTAGGTTAAAGTGCAGATGGTGTTTTGATGGTGTTTAGAGTTATAGACCACACTATAGCTGAGCTGAGTAAACAAGGAGAGCCTGTAATAATTGCACTGAGACTTGACATGAAATACAAGAGACTACTTTCTGCATGTGGTTTGCTACTAGATTGTTCTAGAATCTGATACACATGGTTGACACATAAGCATAAACACATACACATTATGCAAGCACATGCACATGCATGTTGTATTGTGAACAATGACTTACCATATAGCCGAAAATTTGACAATTTTGCGCATGCGCATAGTACATTCATATACCGTATAGCTCCAAATTTTCGTGGTACAATATTTTCGTGAATTTCGTGATTTGACCGTATATCACGAAAATTTTCACCACGTAAATTTAGAAAACCGTATATCGGCAATATAATTTCAGAGATCGTGATTAACGAAAATTAGCTCAAAACGGCAAAGACAGACTTTTCTCGAACTTTTTGAACCATGAAAATTTGGAGCTATACGGTACGGTGTCCAAAATATTGGCAGATTTAAATTTGACGATTTGGACTTTGACCATCAAACCGTAAAATTAAAATCCCCGTCAATATTTCTGGCTATACGGTACATGTTATCAACCTACACCAAAGTGATTATGCAGCACTCATACTATTGAACTAACCATTTCTTTGTTCTTCTCTTTTGATGTGAAGTGACTCTTCATCTTCTTTAGTAGTCCTTTCTTCTCCTTTGAATCCACCAACTCACTTCTCTCTTCAGCTCCATCTCCCTTTTCCTCTGGCTCCAACTTATCGTACCACTGGTTGTACAGTTTGAGGATTAAGGCACCAGAAGTGGCCGCTTGGACTTGCTTTTTAGCACTGTCTTCAAGCTGTGTGTGTGTGTGATGTGTGTGTGTGTGTGTGTGTGTGTGTGTGTGTGTATGTGTGTGTGTGTGTGTGTGTGTGTGTTT
>CAXIPT010000059.1:54509-71543 GCA_964030475.1 Tethya wilhelma
GCGTGTATTTGTCATGCATTCTAGTGATGTCATTCGAATACATGTCTCATTCTGAATCTTTCCAGCCTACCACTACCACATGTCTGATTCCAATACCATACACATACAGAATGGGAATCAGACACATAATACTATAAGCAATGCTCCTCCTTTTTTGCTCAGCTAAATCTAATATTATTTTGAGCTTCTTAGGCAGTATTATCAAGATTATAAACTCTTGGTATTATGAATACTCAGAAAGATTTTGGTAGATTTTCAAAACAGTGACATGCACAGTGACACAATCATGTACTGACCTTGCTCATCCATTTCCTGCACAACACTCAGGTGTTTTCTAAAGGGAATTGCAAGTGCATTGTAATTATTACTGCTTCTCAATAAATTGAAAACACTATAGTCCCCACAATAATGATTATTGAATTATCAAGCTATGCACATCATGAATACACAAGTACATAATATAACACTATATGGTTCAGTATAAAGAGACTACTAAGGGATCGATGAAGCTTGTGAAGCAAACCTTAAAAGAAAGAGAATGACATAGCTGTGTAGCTAAAGAGCAAAGTGCCATACAGCTCCAAACTTTGCAGCACATATTCTCATAAATTTGTGATTAGACTAATAACATCACGAAACTTTAGAAACTTGTATCATGGGCTTCATATACAGATTGTGTTTCATGAAAACTCTACTATGTTCTAAACAGCAAAAAAAACAAAAGAGCTTTTCTCAAACTAAAAAATTTGGAACAGTATGTATGGTGCTATGTTCAACCAATGTTTACCCATCAGCACAATCTACAGTACAATAGAGTCTAGTGTACAGTACATGCAGTACAGTGTCTACTGCTCACTCGTTGGTGGACGTGGCTCCACCGATAGGGATGTGGGTGTCGTCCTCGTCATCCTCGTCAAACTGGAGACTCTCATTGCCAGCACTCATGGCACTGAACGTACTCTGCATGTCTTCATCGCTGCAGGCACAGATTGAGATACCAATTCACGATCAACAAATAGTATGCAGAAATAGTGAACGAGTTATTTTTGGTTCAAAAAAAGTAACCCCCTGAGAAGGAACAGGTAACAAATTCAAAGTAGTCTCATTGTGTGTCCTCCATTGAAAATCTTTGGTAAAAGGCAAAAGATTTTATTCGCTTTGAAGGAAGATCATCAAGTGACATGACAATTCAAATGGTCTTGTCTTTACAAACAATCCCAAACCTAAAGGAACCCTCCCAATGGCTGCATGCCTGAGGATCACATGATACCACATGATTACTATGAACAATCAACAGGTTATGTGACTGTCACATGATCATATAGTTTAACCACATGATCTATACCTTCCTATAGCTTTACCATGCATATGACTTTACAATTCTACAACTCACTTTGCAGTGCCCTGTTTCATAAACTCTGACTCGAGAGTAATACCAAGCACAGCCTTTTCGACTTTTTTGGAGACAGCTTTGAAGGTCATATCCAAAGCAGCCCTGCGTATGTGCCAAAGTGTACAAAACACATTACATAAACAATAACCTGACTGTCATAACTACCATAAAAATAATCGTATAATATTAAAACTTGAGAACTAAAAAAGGTTTGTTTTGTGTGCAAACCTTTCTGACGGTATCCCAGCATATTCTGCCATGTCACAATTAAAAGAAGCTAATATTTTCTTTCCACTTGGACCAACCTGATAAGAACAAAAAAACACACACACACACGAAATTAAAATGACAGGAAATTGGGAATATCAAGTGTTGAACAACTGTGATCTTTGATACACACTATCTGTGAAGATGCTTTAAACTAATGGTTTTGCATGTTTTAGTAGCTGTGCATACGTTTTCAATGTAGTACTTGTACTCCTTCTCTTCAAATGCCGACTCACTCGAGGCGTCCTGATGGATATAATAATGTTTGTCAGAGAAAATTGAGAGTAATTTGTGTTTTGTATGGATTTGTATGAGAATGTAAACTCATCTTTTGACACATAAAGTTAAAATCTAAACAGCATAACTTAAATGACTTTCAGTGTAGTTTTACTGATAAGTGTACTTAACTGGCAAAGTAACAAACATACACAGTAAACACATACCCTATATAGAGTCACTATGAGAGATATTGAGAGTGGAGGGTCAAAAGTGGCTCTACCATCAGCACCGTTTGGACCACGGTCTTCAGTTGGTATCCACTGGATCTGAAGGGGCAAGTGTGTGTGTGTGTGTGTGTGTGTGTGTGTGTGTGTGTGTGTGTGTGTGTGTGTGTGTGTGAGTGAGAGAGAGAGAGAGAGAGAGAGAGTACAGATGACACTAATATGTGCACACAATGACCATTGCACATAACATGTGTCTTTGATTGTTACAATGCTAAACAATACACATTATGCTCTAGAGTAAGTTAAGTTACTAATATCACTCCATTGTTACACTATTGTGATGATGATTTACTCTAAACTCCCATTGTTTCAATCAAACACTGATATTATTCATAGTGGATATATAAGTCATTTAGTCATGGTTGCAATGAATCCAATCTGGTGGCCTTAAATGGCACGGCATAATATTGATAATCATGTGCTCACACAAATTAGGCTATAGTCCCAAAATAGAACCAAAATCACCCTATGTTTCTGTAGCATCTTCCACAGGAGACCTCAAACATGTAGGTAGCTAGCCAGGGGTAGGGAGAGACCCATGGGAGATTTGTAGACATGGTACACAGGTTGAGGTTAATAGAGTCTTATGTTTGAGGTCGTGACCTCAGGAGGAAGGATTCATAGCAACAGGAGCAGGACACATATACATACTCTCTCTCTCTCTCTCTCTCTCTCTCTCTCTCTCTCTCTCTCACACACACACACACACACACGCACACACACACACACACACACACACACACACACACACACACACTTGCAATTGGTCACTTCTAATGCTAGATATACATGCATGCCTTAATTGGGCACAAGAATATGTGGGGAGTGTCGCTGTGTATATAATTTTGCATTATACTTTTTTAGTGAGTACTTTACGCACTGGTTGTGACAGACAGGTTTATGTCTCATTAAAAATGAATAGTATAAGCACAGTTACTGTGCTGGAGATGATAATTTAGAAATCATTAATGTTTTGAAAATAAAGTGCGTTCACTTACATCAATTGACTCCACTCGGCGATGGCTACGCAGCCAGATGACCCTTAGTTTGTCGGGGCGCCTTTGGAAAAACAGAGAATCAAACTTTACTCTAGAGTTTTACTAAACACTTAGTTTTCAATGCAGTAAATATAAATATATGCTCTATAACCAGACACCCTAAGCAAAGCAATGCAGCAAATTGCACACTTTACACTTATCAAACTCAGACAATGAAACTGCAGGACCTAAAGCTAAAAATGAAATTTCACTTTAGCTGAAAATTGACTCCATATTTTCAACCCACAGCAGCACAAAATGCTTTATTATTATGTGCAGTCATGTGCAACCAAGTGATACGGTCATGGCTTCTATTAGCATTTTCCCTGTGTAAATATGTCCATGCAGATGTCAAACACACGCCATATAAATTATGTACCATGTTCCTTTCAACTGGAGATCGATATACTCCAAGGTAGACGTGAACCTGAACTGGACAGCTCCCTTTCCAACACGTTTCAACTTCCTGCCAATCTTTCCAAAGCTCATTTTCGCTGCTAAATGCGATGCAAAGTGCTTGCCTTGTCTTGTCCTGCAACTCAGGGTTCGAAGAGGTTTAGAAAACGCCTTCGCTAGAATGGGAGGGTCTTGTAAAAAGCATGTGATGCTTTATTTCCGTTTTTAATTCCCTTCTTGGTTCCGCTTCTATGAATATCCAATCTACATTCTGCCATTCTAGCTTGCATTGTCATTGAGCTGCATAATTCTGATAGTTTGAGGTGTTTCAACCGTTTTACCTTGCTGTGTGGTGCTCAAAGCAAGCTCAATGGCGTCTAAAGGAGGTGATCCGAGGTTGAGAAACATCAAGATCAAGACTGGAGTGGTAAAACGGTAGGTTTTGTGAACTGTATTTTGGTGGTGGGCAATAAATGGAATAAATGGTCAACAGGGCATGACATGATGGTGATTGTGTGTACTTGTAGTCTTGCAAAGGAGAAGACTATGTATGAGAAAGAAGTAGTGGACCAAGAGAAAAAGATTGAGAAGATGATAGCAGAAGGAAAAGATGAATACGACATCAAAAAGCAGGCAAGAGCACGTTAACAGATCTAGTTGCCTGAGCACACCAATAAGTTCTTAGATGCACACATATCTATGTGCAATGCACGGAAAATCTATTAATGCAACTGAGTAGTCTGGTGCAATTATTATTCCTTTTCTACCTCTCATGGTTGCTGTAGAAAGAGGTCCTTCAGGAGTCGAAGATCATGGTGCCAGACTGTCAAAGAAGATTGCAAGCTGCTTATGAGGACCTCAATGGTTTGCTTGTAAGTATTATCACATCAAAGTTGCCTATGATACAAACAAAATTTCCTATATACAAGCATGATGATCTATTGTTTGTGGTAATTCAGGTTGAATGTGAACCAGACCTCAAAGACAGTGCAGAGTACAAAGCAGCAAGAGAACTTCTCGATGAAGTCAAACCAAGTCTGGAAGGAGAGCCAGACTAGATCATTGTACTGTGATGCATGGTTACCACCACATGTAGTTCTGTGTGCTAATAGTCTCTGTTTAACTAAATCTGTATTTACATATATTCACATATACAATACTATTAGTGTTGATACACATTGATTTGGAAAATGCATTTAGTTTAATACTAGAAAATGCACAAACAAAGTCAGTGAGGCCATTAGTTATCTTCGTCTTGTTGTGCTGATATAAAATACTGCAAGGAATATAAATTCAACAAGTAGTAAAAATTTCAAAAAATAAGCAGTGTAGGAATGGGCAGTGCGGTAAAAAGTATTGGAACAAGGAATGGTCTCAATTTCGGCACATGACTACTTCATTTTCATTTTTGATCCCTCATTGATAATTGTCGTAAATGGTTCACAGAATGATCTGTATACTTGAATAGCTAATCAGTATGCATCACATACTAATGGTTCAAATTTCTACCAATCTTATCACTTAGCTAATAAGTGGAACAAACTATGGCAGGCAGGATTAAATTACTGGCCAAGACTTGGGCACAAAAATGAAGTAGTCATGTGCCGAAATTGAGACCATCCTTGTTCCAATACTTTTTACCGCACTGCCCATTCCTACACTGCTTATTTTTTGAAATTTTTACTACTTGTTCATTCACTTTTTTCAACACTACAGTAAGGAGACTATCAGAGACTGGTTAGTCCCTACAAAAAGTTATCTGAGTAGAAGCTATATACATTGGCTGCTAGGGTAGCTAATGCGCATGTGCATAATAATGCCACGTGGATAATCAATGACCTTTGAACTCTACAAGAAGATGGCTGCATTCAAGTACATGAATTTATACTCTCAGTTTCAAAGCTTTCTAGTTTTTGTTTAGGCTTATTTGTGATTAAAACGAGTATCAAGGAATGTAGTACCTATGAAAAGAACTTACTTTGTGCTGTCAGAGTTGGCTCAGCGCATTCTGGTTCTCTGGAAATGCTTTTCAAGTAAGTCAGTTAGGAAGTAAGTACGTACGTAAGTTAGCAGAACAAAAATGGCATTATTGTGGCTTCCCACCAGCTCTCTCTACGAGTGCAGAGAAAAGTTTCTGTGAGTTTTAGGCCTTGCATGCAGTTGATAATCTGTCAGTGAGAGCCTCTGAGCAAGTTTGAAGACTCAATTTTGTTTGGTTAAATTTTTATGATCATAAACATTTTGTATTGTGCCTATGGGACATTCGGCCCATTCCTACTATACGTACTACCGTACGTATGATACATACTTCTTGACACTGCTTAACAGAAAATCAGACTGCATAACCACACACCACACCCATGAAATTGAGAATTCATGCACTACTCTACTGCTACAATGCAATCTCTGCTATTTATACAGAGAGTACCCAGGGAATGAGGTGATCAAGTACAAATTTGAAGTTTGTGGGCATCACATACTTGTATGCTTACCATTGTTTCCCCTAATGAAAGCATCCCCGTACTTATTCTTCAGCTGTCCATTGACATACTCTTCAGTCTGCTCCAAAGCAATGTTCATATAGCCATCCAGGCAAGCCAATACACCTGGATAGGGCGTCACTCTAATTAATACACACCACAAATTTTATCACCCCTTTGCACGTCAATCAACAAGAGTTAGTCCTTACCTCTGTAGTCAACACCAGAATTTAACTTCACCACAACAGGTTTGCCGATAATTTGTTTCAGAAATTCGCTGGGTGTCTGTTTTCTAAAGCTCATACTGCTCGCTTGCTGTTCTTCTGCTAATCCAATACACGTGGGTGAACTTTTTGTGTGCATTCATTGGTCAATTTTGTCACATGAGCGCGTCGCCATGACGACAAGCGATTGAACTACAGCTGTAAGCCCCTTGGGATAAACAAACAGAGAGAACCCGAGCGGAGGAAGTTGAATGCTACGGTAGCCATGGTTTACGGTGTCACATTACAAGCAAGTTGAAACATAGACTGTGCATTGAAAACTTACGTAATTGTAAGCCAAAGATATAAAGGATCAGTCTTGCAGTATATCAAAGACTAATACAAGCCATAGCATAGGCCTACTCAGCTCAGAATCAAAGCTGTAGAGTCAACATTGTTTGCAAGATTTGAAGTACTGCAATACCATGGGATCTGGAGATACTCCTAGAAGTGATGATTCTCACAGGAAGCCTCCTGTTCCAACCAAATCGGCCCTCAACAAGCTCACAAGACAGGCTCATGAACTACTGCAGAAAGGAGATCTGCAAGGAGCAATGCAACATTTCGATAGTGCAGCCGATCAAGCCAAGAGTGTCAAAGACACAGATATCAAGATCTCTTGCTATCTCAATGCGGGTGCATGTTTGGTGTCTCTAGGACAGTACAAGAAAGGTCTTGGCTACCTGGATTCTGCTTCGAGAATCATCAAACGCTTAAAACTCAATGAGACTGAAACATTTACACCCGATGCCCACTTGTTGGAGATGAGTGCTGATGTCCATTATAACATAGCCACTGCAGCTCAAGCCACTAGCGATTTCGAACGAGCCAGTTCAAGTTTTGAACTTTGCATTACGCTCTATACCAAAGCAGGATCAAAGATCCACGCAGCTGAAGGTCTCTCTGCACTGGCCGAATGTTACAAGCAGGCAGGAGTGTTTGAAAAGGAGATAGAACATCTCAGAAGTGCACAGGAGCTCTACAATGAGCTTGGAGAGTGCAGCCACGAGGCAATGGTGTGTCTGGACCTTGCAAAGGCATATCTTAGAATCGGGAGTAGAGAGGAGTGCAAACTGATGCTGGGCACTGCAAAGATGCTCTGTTTGAGAGTGGATGACCAACGTACTCAAGGTAAGAGGGTTGCGCACACATTTCTTCTATGAATCTTCTGTAAATTTCTATCTAATGAGCCAAATCGTATTGCATTGTCAGTGTATATTTTGAGTTATACCTTTTAATTACATTAATTGGTTCACTTTTAGCATGCTCTCAAGTTGCACTGAGCTATGCAAGTTATCGATTACATGGTTATATGATAATATTATATAATTGAAATTTTATAGAATCCGATGATCGTCTTGAATGCATCATTACCTAGGTAATGAACGTACCTTGCATAATATAGTTGCTAGTAGCTAAAAACTATTATTAGCCACACACTCTAAAAGTATACCAAAAGCATAGCGGGAATCAGTGTCGATGTGAAGACATCACTTGTATGCATGTCTGTAAAGGCTATGTGTACACTATGCATGCATTGTGCAAACTAGCCATAGTATCATCTCCCATTTACATCTCTACAGGTAAAATATACTCTCAACTTGGTCTTGTTTTCTCCTCACTGCGTTCCTTTGACGATGCCATTCACAACTTTGAGAGGGCTCTCCCCCTCCTTCAGAAAGGGAACAAGACTCAATCCTCACAGCAGACAGAGGCATCACTTCTACAAAACATCGGTGCTGTCTATAACGAGAAGGGGCTATACTCGGAAGCAGTCATCTATCACAGAGAAGCAGCAGCTCTACATGGTGAGAGCTATTGCTGTAGACAGTACTGTATACATTGTCTTTGTTCATTATAAAGAGGTGGTTTGACCGTTTGGGGGCGCAGGAGCATTTCTAAAAGGATAATCTCTATTGAATGTTTATGTGTTTTTGGAGTATGATCAATGGAGCTATAAATAGACTGTGAAACACTATAAATAAACATACACGCATCCACCATTGCTTTGGTTACAGACTCGTATATACAATACTCCCATAGTTTATCATAACACACCCACCATGCCCTTTGCTACTGTTTGTGGTGTATGGTGCCAACTGAACAATAATGAATTATGAAAATTTAAGTCGACTTTGAAAAACGATTTCAACTTGAGTGATCAAAGCAGACAATACTATAGTGATGTTCCGTGTAAAAATTCAATCGTACCTGTGTTTTGTATTGTCAAGGGGAAATGTTACATGTAACTGTGTTTGTTGCTAAGCAATAGAAACCAAACTACGTCACGGTACCATGTGCATGGTTTGTTTATTAGCAACCTTGTGTCAAGGTAGGAAACTCAAGGTCTTTTGTCGTATTGATTCCGTTTTTTGTTTGATTAAGATTAATGGATTTTTTGCATAGATAATTGTGATTTTTATGCGAAATGTGTGCTGTTTTCATACTCACTTCAATTAGTGACCTTAGCAACAAATGCACTGTTTCAATCACAACAGAAATAGTTGAAATGACAGAACAAGGGAACACATCTGTGTCACATTACATCACCCATGGATATTGTATCATTCTTTAGATGTACATTTGTTTTGTCTTTTTATCCCACTCAATGTGCTCTCAATGTGAGTCATGATGATAAACCATCTATTCTCATTCATACACTGTCTACTGTAGGGAGAACTAAGAATCACAATTCAGAATCGAAATCTCTCTGCAACCTTGCCTTTGCTCAAACACAGCTGAAAGACTATCAAGGAGCTAGAACCAGCTTCAGCAATGCTCTTGCTCGAGCACACCTAGCCAAGAACAATTTCTTACAGTTTCAAGCTTGTGAGGGACTAGGCTCTGTCCATTATCAGATGGAACAATTTGGAGAGGCAGTGAGCTACTTCAACCAAGCTCTAGGTATCCTCGACAGCATCAAGGAGGACACAGGTGTGGCCAGGGAGAGAGTGATGGAAAAGTTGTCGGACGCTTCGGAAGCTTTGGAGAGGATGAAAGAGAGAAGAGTGACAAGAGAAGACTCTGCTCACTCGGCAAACTTGAACTCTGATGAGGAGTATAATGATGATGATGGTTTGGTGGGTAGTCCTGGTCATGGAAGTGGTTCAGATATTGAAGAGCCTGGTGGTGATGGTCAAAGATTGGACAATGATTCTCCCGATCATTTGTCGCCAGCACTCAATCGACAGTTGAGTCCAGAATTCACCAGTGCCATAACTGTTGAGTCAGAATCACAAAATCACTTTGACCTGGAGAGACTACCCAATCTGGAGAAGCGTGGTTCCCTTCCACCCATTGATACGTCACTATCACCACAGACAACCAGCCAGTACTCCACAGATTCAACTCCAGCTCTGAATTCAAGCGAAGAACGAAAACCGTCCAAAAAACACGCAACAGTTGCAAAAAGACGAAAAAAATCGGAACGACTTCCTCAAATCAGTGAAAGTGGTGGCAGTCAACAAACAAAGAGGCAAGATAACCACAACGATGCTCTGTTAGAAGCATACGTCGATTCTTATCGAGAATCTCCTCACCACAAGAGTTCCTCATCGACCTCAAGCTCCTCTAGTGAGAGTGAGAGTCACCTCTCAGCGGCCGCAGGTGGTGGTACGGGAGGCAATAGGGACAGTGGGGATGAGCTAGGTGCAAGCATCTTTAGCAGACATGCTACAAATTCACGCAAACAGAAAGAGCGTGTGCGTTCGTTCTCGCCTCGTCCACCTTCAATTATGGAAGGAGCTTCCCCTATTAGTAGCAGTAGCAGTGGTGGTGGTAATAATAACAAACCACAGTATGTTGGTGAAGGTAGTCTTGCTATAGGACCCAATGCCAGAGAACACTTCACCACCGAGACACATGTGATTGAAAATGGAGGGAAAAAGCACAAGAAACGAAAACGTCCACTTGTAAAAACTGAAATTGTCCCCAAAGTGCCACCACAATCAAGTCAACAGCAGCAGCAAGGCTCAAGGAGAGGCTCAGCTCAGGAACAAACTGATTCTAGAATTTCCAACAACCCTAATGTGTCTTCTAATACTCAACAATCTAAAGTTTGTGTGATTTTGTAACACATTTTGCATGCTTTTATGCATGATATCTAATATTTTCCAAGCAATTTTTTGTTTTGTTACATGATCATCAATTGTTTCAACTTTAAAATGTATGTAATAATTACTTTTACAAGAAAGGGCATTATAATTATGGTCATGCATGCATGCACGTATATGTACAGTGTGCATGCATGGATATATGCACACATGAATTAATATACTAGCTGCATGGTATATGGGTGCAAAGCAATAATTAATTCACTGCATGGTACGTTTGGTGGGTAATTAAGAGGACATGCAGGATTTCAATTTGTTTGTCATAGAAAAAGACGTCATATGGCAAATTCAGAAAATCTTTCCTGCAATTTAAAATAGAAAACCTGTGTAGTGCATGTGTATTGAAAGATCACAATGTTACTAACATACCAGTCTCAAGTTCAAGCAAATCACTATTCCTGTACAGGGTCAAAGTTCACTACAGGTAGATGATGTGCATAATATTATACTAAGTCTTATGACGAGTGCCAGTAGAGAGGGTTGCTGGGTGGAGCCTTTGCCATAGCAACATCAATAGCTTAATATTGTTAGAGAGGGGGAGGTGTCCCATCGTAATCTTGTAGAGGGGGTTGGAATGCTTGCTGCAATTAAAAAGGGGAGAAAATAGGTAATTATTGTATACTAACAAAAGCACCATGGTGCAAAACTAGCAAAGTACATGTGTCTTTTACCAAATCNACCTCATTAATCTGGCATTCACATGTGTGACGTGAGCTCCTAGGCACTCTCTTCTTCCTTTCCATTAGTGAAAGGTCAAAGGGGAGAGCTGGGTATCAGCTTATAACAAACACACACTCATTATTTGTTTTAATACTCACACACCCTCTCTCTCTCTCACACACACTCTCTCCCTCACAGGATGGCTTTGTCTTCCGGCTCCATATCTACTATCAAAAAGAGCTGTCTCTGTTGAGTGAAGCAGCTGGTGCTAGTCCCAGACCAGAAGAGATGAAACGTAAAGTTTCAGAGATGAAGAGAACACTGGTTTCCCTTCCAGTGCACACATCATCTATAAATGGGTTAGTAATGATGTGTAGTTACAGCTTGAGTAGGACTACTTTTGAGCAAGAAATACCTTAATTATTATTGTTTGATCAAGCTTTCTCTGTACATGTGCTGTTAGTGTATATACTATCATGGAAGAAAAATATCCATGGACATTATTCATTAACAAAAAATGTCCAGGCAGACCTCATTCACTAGCAATTTATATTTGGGGGACAAAATTCACTGGGTGACATTACTCACCTACTGCAACACTGTCACTGTCCAGCTGTTCCTCTAGTGGTATACCAGTTACCCTAGTATTGTTTTAACCCACCCACCCACACACTCATTGTTCTCTAGCTTGCACCAGCAGTACCCTGCCTATGGTGGTGGTGTGAGGCTGTGTAAGAGATGGGTCTCCTCTCATCTCCTCTCCAACCACCTCTCAGATGAAGCTGTGGAGCTGATGGTGGCACACCTCTTCATCAACCCTGCACCTTACACCATACCAAGGTAATTCCTATCACTAGCATTTGCAGCTGTTTGTAATTCTGTACAGTATATGGCACTGTACGTGTACTAACACCGTTCCATATCCTTGAAACTGGACTTTTTTTCTGCTTTTTCCCCCCACAATTCAATTATTGTTAATAATTGTGTTTGAGGCTATAACTGTATACCAGTTTGAATGTGTGTGTGTGTGTGTGTGTGTGTGTGTGTGTGTGTGTGTGAGTGTGTGTGTGTGTNTGTGTGTGTGTGTGTGTGTGTGTGTGTGTGTAGTTCTAAAGTAACTCTTTGTATGTACAGGTCTCCTCTGTGTGTTTTCCTCCGTTTTCTTTCTCTTCTCTCCTCTCACGACTGGACAAGTGAGCGCCTTATTGTCAACTTCAATAATGAACTTGCAGGTAAATTCTAGCGCTATATCCATGATAGATAGACAGGAAATTTTAGTTTATGTTTCAACCGATTCACTAAAGATCACTATTCGCCAGTTGTGTTAGTAGCGAAAAAAATTTAATGCTAAAATTTTTTCCTGATATTATACGTACGGTAGTACGTATAGTAGGAATGGGCCGCCACCCCCATTGACACATAGTCTGGGCACCAGACCCTTCCTTTCTTACTAGAAGGGTCTGGCAAATAACCGAGTAGTAGCACGGATCCACGTCCAAAATCGAGACGTGCCCGCATAATGATATTCATGGGCCTGGAAACCACGAAGCCCTGTTGCTACTATGCTATTCAGTCAGATCGCCAGTGTATCGGAAGTCCATATGCAGCAATACAAATTTATTTGAAACGAACGTGACACGGACGTGCACATTGTCCGTATACTATAAAACTATTTTGCTTCCTATCTTCTTCAACAGAGTAGAATATTAGTTCGCTATCCACTAGATATAGTCTTATCTTGCTCCTGTATCCATTGCTACAAGTGCCATCTCCCCAGCTTCTGTAAAAGTGGAGTTTGGATTGGTCCCCCTACCTGCAGGGCCTCACTTTATCTGTGGGCCATTTGCAGAGGGAGGTTAGCTTGGGTCTGAAACAGGTATCAACTTAAAGTACCATGTTTAAATAATAAGTTTGTACAAAAACATTTTGTGTCCCGTATCTAGTATTCAGAAAATTCAATCATGAACATCAGTAAATATTGCATTGCAATTTGGTGGCTTATGCAGGTCTTGAGCTTGCATTCTTCTCAGAAGGTATTCATAGATCTATAGAAACAAAATATATTTCCAACTGACAGTGAGTGTTGGGCTTGCTAGAGTGACTTTAGTGACAAATTCTATCCAGAGCACTGTAGCACTACTGGAAACTTATGTCTTAAAACAACCTAAAACTTCTAACTTAAATCAGTATTAAACTAAATTTAAAGGTATGGAAAGGTTCTGAAGTTGGTCTGAAAACCATTTGAATACCTTTGGAAAAAATGGTCATTTTTTATCTGAAAAGCTGATGAAAACCTTTTGAAAACGATCTGATAATATGAAGCATTTATGATATTAAAACTATCTTAATTTAATCCATGTGAATCTTAAAATAAGATCATTTTTTTGCAGTTAAAATTCCAATAATAAAGATAAATAAGTGTTACTGTAACTTGGTAAAATCTAAACAAAAAGGACACAAATAAGTAACATCCTGTACAATACCACCACACAAAATGCAAGCAAGAATACATACCGGTCCCCCAGCAAGTCTGTTCTCAATAAAGTTAACATTATAGTCAGTACTTTGACCAATGATCTTGAATCTCATTGATAGATCTTAGGTTTTCCATTAGAAAATCATCTTCCTGTAAAAATACGCATACATTATAGCATTATCTGATACTGCTGTTGTTACTATTAGTAAACATACCTCAAGCTCATGAATCATTTTTTAAAAGCTGTCATAGTGTTGTCGGACAAACAGGTACATCGAGAGTTATTTCATCATCTTCAGACTATACAGTTCAGTTGATGAAAGCTCAGAAAAAATTTCTAAAGGAAGAACATGCACACAAAACATAATATTATTAATAATATTGATGTACAGTTAGGACTTAACATTCCAAACATACCATTTATAGTGGTACATAAAATGCTGCGGCAATTCTTTCCCTTCATGATCTTGATTGGATCTNCAATCTTCGGAAATGTTGTAAAAATGAGTCGTCACGAAGAATTGAAGTGCTAGGATTTGGAAAGAAGGAAATCGATGAGTACATTGAAGCTCACTTTAGCCAAAGCACACTTCTTGTAGAAGATTTCCACAAGTACCTTAAGCTTTATCCTCACATTTATAGCATGATGTATGTCCCATTGAACAGTGCTATAGTCACACATGTCTATCAAGACTGCAAATCAACTTCCACTTTAGTCCCTCAAACCATGACCCAACTTTACACAGCACTTGTCAAAACATTGCTCCTTCGCTACCTAAAGGATAGAAAGGAATATAAAGCTCTTCAGATAGATGATTTCTGTGATTTACCACGGCCTGTTTTAGCTAAATTTGGTCAAGTATGCCAGTTAGCTTATAGTGGAATTACTAAGCCAGTGAAAGAGGTAATTTTCTCAGGCCTTCCAGAAGATTTTGACTCCCTTGGTCTAATGCAGTCTGTTTCTGAGCTTTACATTGACAAAGGA
Source organism: Tethya wilhelma (assembly GCA_964030475.1). Taxonomy (NCBI): domain Eukaryota; kingdom Metazoa; phylum Porifera; class Demospongiae; order Tethyida; family Tethyidae; genus Tethya; species Tethya wilhelma. The sequence goes on from CAXIPT010000059.1 coordinate 69,082, forward strand.
GCTTCAGTGTCTCATAACTTTCTTCATCTCACTATACAAGAGTTCCTAGCAGCTTATCATCTTTTTACACGTAGTGAAAACAAACAAGTAGCTTTTCTTGTCAATGAGAAGAATTTTAGTAAACAAACACAAATGATGATGTTCTTAGCTGGTTTTTGTGTACAAAACCCGACACCAATTCTAACAGTTCTTGAAAAGAGGAAAAAATACACACATGATGGACAATGGGATATTAAATTATCTGAGCTTCACTTGTTGTTTGAATTACACAATCCTCAAATACTGCAGACCAGTGTTTTTGTCAATGAGTGTCAAAACCTATTTTTTGGGTTTACAAAGGGGTATCATTGCAGAGATGATGAAGATTATATTCCACATGTCCCTGAGTATATACTTCAACCGCATCGTCCACGTTGTTCTGCCAACTCCTGGACCAGATACCCGCAGGGCCACATGACTTTCAATAGTCACAAGTTAAAACAAATACAACAGTTAATATTACATTTTGACTTCTATGTATTAGGCTACATTATTCTAGTCTCAAAATGCAAGTGGACGATAGGTATTGATACTGACGAAGATTCTTCCTTTACTTTGGATAATCTCTTTGAAGGTTTTTCAATGCACCAGCCTCAAGATGGTAGTAGATTTGGACCAGCTGCACATGTAACTGAATTGGTGTATAAAAATTTTCGTGCCTTTGATATTTACCACATTATAGAAAAATTGCCTTTTTTTCCTAATCTGAAACACCTCACTGTGTATGAAATTAGAATTCAAAGTAAGTTGGAATCCAGAGCTGTATCTGATTTACTGGCATCTCCACACTGTATAGTTAAAGTTTATGACGTCGATATTAAAAATGCTGAGGCTGACTCTGTTTATTCCATTGTAGATGCCATTTCAAGAAACTCAATGTCTTGTCTACGTAGGCTTACAATAACTAATACCATATTTAGCCAATTAGGTAGTCTTTCAACATTTTTAGAAGCAAATACTAGTTTGACTACACTCAATATTATGGATTGTAAAGTTGGGATCCATGATATAGCTTGTATAGTGAAGTCAATAGAAAACAACACCACATGTACACTGAAATATCTCAATCTTTCTGAGCAGAAAACTATAATCTTGGATTCGATCCGTGGAGTAGAACTAGTCAATGAATTTCGACAAATTCAGTCTGAGTGTAGGAGCATGGTGAATGAATTTAGTAAAAGTTTGTTGCCAAGTGCACATGCTAATGCACTGCATTCTATGCTGCTTAAAAATAAAACTCTACTAGTGCTAGAACTAGAGCATTGTGAGCTTCACAGTCATGATGTTGTTCTCTTAGCTGAAGGTCTGAAGGACAATTTAACACTTAAAGAATTGAATCTTAATAATAACATGGCTGGCAATGAAGGTGCTTCTGCAATAGGGAAAACACTGATGAGCAATTCAACACTATTATCATTTAAACTTAGTCATAACTCTATTGGCTATAAAGGAGCCACAGCATTAGTCGAAGGACTGAAGAGGAATTCATCACTATTATATTTGTATTTGAAACACAATTCAATCAGCAATAAAGGATTCACAGCTTTACTTGAAGCATTAAAGCTCAATTCAACACTAAAATATTTAGATCTTGAAGGCAACCCTGTTGGTAATAAAAATGAGCTACAAGCAATGACCAGCCTCCTCACTCAGACATTAACTCAACAAGATTTGGGATGGCAGTGGTTGAAAACAAAAAATGGAGCCTATATAGTGTTAGCAATGCAAGATAGCGAAGTAGGCAACTACACAATTGAAATGTGATCGAGATAAACGTCAATAATAATTATTCTTATAAACTGCAAAGAGCAACAAGTAAGTTAGAACACAAAACTAAGAGGAATATAAGAGACAGACTACGGACACGCAGGGCCTCCTTACAAGGACAAAAGGTATTGTCTAGACATGCACAATGAAAAACAAACAATTGTAAGGCTACAATTCATACATGTACAGTAAATTAACTAATTATCATACCTACACAAAAACCATAGCAACTACAATTAATGTGTTCAATACAAGTGTAACTATGTACAAGCTGCCATCATCTCTACCAGTACCCCCATCACCACCCTCACTATACCCCCCTCCCCAACCTCCCTCCTCCTCCTCATCCAATGAGGTCTCTACAGCACTCCGACCCCAAACGGGGGATGAAGCTCAGGGAGGATGCTTTAACTACTGGAAACTTATGTCTTAAAACAACCTAAAACTGCTAACTTAAATCAGTATTAAATTAAAGGTATGGAAAGGTTCTGAAGTTGGTCTGAAAACGATTTGAATACCATTTGAAAAAATGGTCATTTTTTATCTGAAAAGCTGATGAAAACCTTTTGAAAATGATCTGATAATATGAAGCATTTATGATATTAAAACTATCTTAATTTAATCCATGTGAATCTAAATAAGTGTTACTGTAACTT
>CAXIPT010000059.1:71723-112403 GCA_964030475.1 Tethya wilhelma
TACTATTGGTAAACATACCTCAAGCTCATGAATCATTTTTTAAAAGCTGTCATAGTGTTGTCGGACAAACAGGTACATCGAGAGTTATTTCATCATCTTCAGACTATACAGTTCAGTTGATGAAAGCTCAGAAAAAATTTCTAAAGGAAGAACATGCACACAAAACATAATATTATTAATAATATTGATGTACAGTTAGGACTTAACATTCCAAACATACCATTTATAGTGGTACATAATTTAGATGTTAAACCATACACAAAAAAGCAATAAAATAGGTCCATTATGAGTACACAAGTGGTTGTTTACCTTCAGCAAAGTTCTCACTTGAGAAGACACTGGCTGGTTATAGTCACTCTCAACCTATATTGGATGACGTGCATATATAATATTATGACCTTGACTCCAGTTGTAGCCATATATAATTATGTAGAACAAATACGTACATGCATGTCAACGTACCCTGGCATGACACGCTCTCCCCTTCCTTTCTGTTAGTGAATGGTCAAGGTGAATGAGGCTACAGCACACGCAACACTAGAAGCAACAGAGTAAAATGAAACGAAACTGATGAACCTGAACAATGAACAATGAACCTGACAAGCTGAACTTGAACTTACTTCAAAATGTGTCTTGATTAGCACTAGCAGCTTGTGATGAATGTACATGTGATCTTGCCACTGATCAGTAGACATTTGATAGATAGGCATTGGCTGGAGTCCTCCCTTACAGCTGGCAAAACATGGGTCGGCCTTTCCCAGCGCATCTTGGTGCCCAAATAGCAAATAGCTAGTCAGGGTACTGATCCACGCATGAGTTATAGGGCGAGTAGAAAGCATCCAAAAACAGGTTAAAACGATCTGGCATCTATATTGAATCACTTTCTGGACAGAAAAGCACTTTCACTTCCAATTTGCAGCTATCCACGCGCTCAGTTCTCTTCTTGCTCATGCTGTCTTGTGTCTGTGAACAAGTTTTTGAATTTTTCAAGTCACGTGATCATCATGAGTTCAAGTGCCATACCCACTGTTTTTCAGATGTTGCGACCTCATACCAATTTCAGACAATTCAGAATTCTTAGAAATTATTCAGATAATTTCCAATAAAAGCTCTGTTTTCCAATGGTTTTCAGATAAATAGTCATTTAAACAAGGCAACAAATTCAAATCATTTTCATGTTAATTTCAGACATACTAAATAAGTGGATGCATTCTCAGATACTTTTCAGTTGAAATTCAGTAGAAAATCAGACATTTCTCTGCAGTAGTGTAGACACACCCACTTAGTGACACACCCACTGATTACCAAGCTACAACGTGGTTGTAAACACAGATCATAGCGTGACTAAAAGTAGGGCCATATATCAAGAAACAAGAGCTAGGCAGCTTTTAAAACTTTGATATAAATTACTGTACTGAAATGTAGCCATCTTGAGGTTGGTAAAGGTCGTCACATTTATATAGCAAACTTGACCACGTGGTTTGCATATGTCTAATGCGCATGCGCATCCAATGTGGAGCAGCACTTCTACTTTTTGTAGAGACTGATCAGTCTCTTGCAAAATTCTCCTTAGTGTTGAAAAAAGTGCATGAACAAGTAGTAAAAATTTTATAAAAATAACAGTGTAGGAATGGGCAGTAAAAAGCAAGGAAACAAGCCAAGACTCTGAATTTCGGCACATGACTACTTCATTTTTTGTGCCAAAGCCTTACAATCTCAAATGCATGTAGGTAGCCTGCATGACTGCTGATATACTTCATTTAATTTACAATAGGTAGACAAAGGACCCTGTATACTATGATATGATGAAGACTGAAAATGAAGTAGTCATGTGTCGAAATTCAGAGTCTTGGCTTGTTTCCTTGCTTTTTACAGCACTGCCCATTCCTACACTGTTATTTTTATAAATTTTTTACTACTTGTGTATATTTGAATCTAGATATGGTATTGGGTCTAATAACCAAATGTTTAACCTTCCTATGAAATATGCAGCTGCTGATGTGTCCAAGATGGTGGGGAGTTTCACTGTCTCTCGTTCTTCACTCCCTTCAATGGTGTTGGCTACTCCGTTTGACAAGTACCCCACCCCCTGGACCACACCCACTTCCCCTCTTCCCCCAGTGACCGCTCGGCTTCAGATATTAGCCAGGGAATCACTCAAGCTTCTCTCATAGCAGTTGGAGCCTGACAGTAGTGATGTTGACGTCAGAGTAAGACACCTCATGTTTTTATGCATGAGGAGAGCTATGTTTGTATGCGATGTCATAAGACAGTACCCCATGTTGTACAATGTAAGAATTTGGTGGGTTTTTTTAATATTGGCAAATTGGGGGTTATGGTCTGCCAAATCAGTCATTATTAGTGATATGTATGTGGAATTGAGGCTTTGTTGGAAACTTTAGCGCTTAAATAGCTATCGTGAAGTGTCCATTAAAATTTTTGCTGTGGATATTTTGTGCCATACGGTATATATATATATATATATACATTGTATATATACTTAATTCAATTCCACTGATAGTGCAATTGCAGATTAAATTTTTTGCTGACTGTAAACTTGAAGTTATAGTATACGTATAGCTGGAAATATTGACGGTCAAAAAATTTGACGGTTTGCTCTGCAGAACGTAAAAAAAAATATTGACGAATTTAAATTTGACAATTTGCGCGTGCGCATAATACATTCATATACGGCGCCCAAAATATTGGTGGATTTAAATTTGATGATTTGGACTTTGACCGTCAAACCGTCAAATTAAAATCCCCGTCAATATTTCCGGCTATACAGTAATAAGTATGCAGTATATGGTATCCATGAGCTATAGGTATATCTTGCTCATTTGTTAACTTGGTAGTACTTTGAACTAGCCTCGTCCCCAGGCCCTCTGCGTGCTACTATTGTTGATTTATTACGTTGACGATCCTTACCAGATGATTTATTTAAGCACGCAGAGGGCCTGGGAAACGAGGGTAGACGCATGGTAGACAAGTGATTTTGCGCGTGGGCAGGACTGCTTAGACTGCCCACGTATTTTGCATATGACATCATCAGTTTGTGAATAATTTTGTGAGCCAATGCTGCGCGCTAGCGCTTTGGCCTGGAGCTAGACTACAAGCGCAGCCAATCTGAGCTTGAAGGCCAGATGACAGAAGTCAAAAGATCAAGACCAGACAAAACAGCCAAGTAAACATAAATTTGGACTTAGTTTGACCTTAGATATGAGTGATATGTTCAGATATCGGTTCTTTTTGCTCAAACTTTCTTGCTGCTTTGAGACATTTTGGCAGGCATTGCCTAGCGCAGCGCTGTGCTACTCTGACAAAAAACGCTGCTCTTTTGTCTTGCTTCGCGGGCTTGTACACAAGAAAAAAATCTTCAAGTCTTGCTTAACTTGCGGTTAGGCCGCCTACGCTACAAGTTTTCTGATGTCATTCACGTGATTTCGTTCACCAGGCCTTCTGCGTGCTAAAAAATTACGAAAATGGTAAAGATCGTCAACTTAACAAATCAATACTAGCAGCACGCAGAAGGCCTGGGAACGAGGCTAACTTTGAACCATATGGCTGCTAGTCTCGTGACCAGACCCCTCCCTCGCACGTGAGAAAAAGGGGGTCCAGTACATTTTGAAGGATTTTTGAGTCTTGCTGACTCAGCAAGTCAGGATTTTTGACGGTCCAATCAGAGAGCTTCCATGTGACTTTATCATGTGCCATGCAGACTCTGCCCACTCAATGATTCCATATTTGGAGCACGCAGCAGCTGCTTGCGCATTGTTGCTGCATTGTTGCTAGACAACGAAGCTCTCACGTGAGAATTAAACTGGATATCAGCTGACTAACTGTGTCTGCAAAATCCCAAAAATTGTTGAAGTGTACCAGACCCATTTTTCCTCGGGAGAGGTTAGGTCTGGGTATAAGACTATATGGCTGCATGCCACAGTATGTACTCCTGGTAGAATTCAAATTGTTCATCTGCCACAACTTCCATTGTACACTACTACCATAATTATGGTTAAGCTACACATCAAAGGCAAAGCAGCTGCTACAATACTCATATACCCTATCCAAGCCTTTGAAGTCATACACAACCTAGGGTGTATCAATACACCCTAGTCACAAGCCAGCTGTACTATGGTTTTTCAAAGTGTATGGGTTAACCTTTGGGCTGTAGCTATAATAATGAAATCCCTCCCTTTGCCCTGTGAATACCATTATAGCTATAGGTTACAAATCCCATACCACAAAAACAAGAAGACCTAGCTTAACCAACTACACCTATACACTACGATTCTGAGATACAAGATGCTTGTTCAGCTTCTCTTGCTGGTTGCTCTGGTGCAGTTTGGAGAGTCTCAAAATGGTGGCAGACAATCCACCACACTGAACAACAGCAGTCTCGGTCTCATCCTGGGAGACCAGTGTGTGACAAAAGATGAGGTGAGAGCTGTCATCAGAGAAGAGGTGGAATCAGTTGTGAGGAGTGAAGTACAGTCCATAGTCCAAAGAGAATTGCAGTCAATAGCACAATACATTGTTGAGGAGATCAAAAACAACACTGCTACAACTGTAAAAGCTACCACTCATACTTGCAATGATACACCAGGATGGAAGCAAGTGGTGTTCATTGACATGACTGATACCAGTCACAACTGTCCTCCTGGACTACAACCAATTTCTCACTCCACTAAGAGGACATGTGGACGAGCTCACACAAGTATTTTTGGTTGTTCCTCTACTACATTCAGTGTTGGAGGTTCTGAGTACAGACAAGTCTGTGGGAGGATCAGAGGATATCAACTTGGATCAACTGTGTCTTTTCATGCGTATAATCGACAATCTCGCTTACTTAATAATCAGTATGTTGATGGTGTGAGTCTGACTCATGGGCCTGATGGTAGAAGACAACACATCTGGACCTTTGCAGCTGGACTTACAGAAGAATATTATTCATTTCAGAATAATGTCTGTCCTTGTGATCGATCAACCCATGGCTCTCCTCCATTTGTTGGCAATGACTATTTCTGTGAGAGTGGTACAACCAGAGAATGGGGTGATGGGCTTGGTCATGGTGTATTCTTTCCAGATGACCCCCTCTGGGATGGACAGGGCTGTTCATCCACTAGCACATGCTGTCAGTTCAACAACCCTCCATGGTTCACAAAGGACCTACCAAACCTTACAACTGATGATATTGAGCTACGCCTCTGTCTAAATAATGGCAGTAGTGACAGTGATGTTCCACTAGAGCTTATAGAACTCTATGTAAAGTAAAGTGTTTTACAGTGCATGTGGTGATTTGTAATCACCTAAATTTTCTGTTGTATGTTGTGCTTGTTATTACTTGTTACAGTTTTTTTTTTTTTGCTAAACAGCATGGACAACACAAATAGCAGTTGCTAATACATGTGTGCACCCAATATAGTATATTATAGTTATAAAGATTAATAAAGACTAATTAAGTAATAACTATGCGTAATATTACAACAACAGACTAATACAAGTTAACATTATACACCATGACAATATAAATGCTGCAGCAGTTGGGTTTTAAAGTTATTGACGTTATCAGCAGAAACAATATCACTAGGCAGTCTATTCCATAATCGCAGAAGAAAGAAAAATAGTAAGTATTAGTTTTAGCATACGGGACAGAAATTGTTATAGGCTGTGTGACCTTGAGTTGTGCTCAAACTGTCTCAGTTGAAGTGGGATGGAGAAGGAATTGAATATTAATTAGTAAATTAAACAGGTAGGTTAATCGTAAGTAAGCAGTGGCGTAGCTAGACACTAACAGTTGGTAGGGCACTGAAGCAATTGAGCTACGCCCTTTTTTGCTAGACGACCTTTACCGTTTTATTTCACGGCGAAAATTTCGAGAATTTGGCATTGAAAATGCCATTTTAGANAAGAAAAATAGGAGCAATCTGATGGGCTTTCCTCCAAAGGTTTGCTCTGTTGTTTAGAAGACAGCTTATACCATTCTATGGTAGACAGGAGAATACCTGTAACAGAATACCAAGACCAAAAAACAAGTCATATGACCATCTATACAGAGAAAGAATGAAAATGAAACAGCATTATCATGAATTACAAAATTGAACCTATTCCAGCCAGTGTGTGTGTATAAGGGGATATTGAACCAGACTTTCATTATTCTCTAAAAATAATGTCTAACCAGCAAATTAAACAAGTAAAATAAACAAGACAATAGCTGCAACATTAAGAAATGAACGTTCACACAGTAGCTAGGCTACATGTACTCATCTCTAGATACCATTTTAAATGGCATACATTGGCCATCTACTGCACACATGTACCAACAAAAGCCTTGGGATTAAAAGGTGAAAATTAATGTACATACATGAAATGTCGTGATCGACAATAATAGATACATGTCTACCTCAGTGCATGCGTCTGAAACAAGAGCTGTTTCCTTGAAGTGAGTTGATAGAGAGAGGGAGATCACGGAGGCTTCTTAGCTTCTTGCTCAGGTTAGTGAACGCAGTGAGGACCCTCTGGGTGTTTTCTTCAGCAGTGAAGCCAGTGGGAGGCAGCTGGAGGAGGAGTTGATGGAATTTATTAGCTGCCTAGATTTGTTTGCTACCTTTTTGCCAGCAAATGAGTTGAAAAGGACGTACAACAGATAAAGTGAAGTCTCACTAAGTTAGCTCAATGCCTTTTGTTTATCTGGAAATCACATTCATTTGAAGTCAGTTAGGAAGAACTTCAAGGAAGGAATTAAGCGGAAGGAAGGAGAAACAAATTCCACTCTTGTGGCTTCTCGCCAGCGCTTTCTCCAGAGTGGTCTAGAAACTTTCTGCCAAAGTTTGTAAGCATGAATGTTTTGTATTGTCTCAATGGGACAGTCGATCCCGACCCATTCCTACTATACGTACTACCATGATTGCCTGAAACCATAATTATTAGTTGTATAAATAATAATATTGACCATACAAACAAATTAATTGTTAAATATCAATAAGAGTGGCCTGCATGCCGTATATTTCCATGAGCCAGTACAGGTGGGTAGGAAGAGCCTCAACCTACCACCCCTAAGAATATAGTTTTATAGGCACTTGAAAGGCTTGGCCTAGCTTTTGCAAACTCCAACTATACATTTACAAGCAGGCGTTGGGAGGGTCCTTTAGGTTTGGGATCGTTTGAAAAACGACTGTTTAAATTGTAGATGGGTACGATGCTCCTAATCACGCAAGTAAAGATCAACTACATTCCTACAGAGCAATAATTTTGACAAAGCAACAGTTGAAACTTGATGTTATTCATTTACATGAAATGTTACCGTACTATAATTATGTCACTTCACACATTTCATTTTATGTAGAGTTCTATAAGCTCTAGTGGAACATCACTGTCACTACTGTCATTATTTAGACAGAGGCGTAGTTCAATATCATCAGTTGTAGGGTTGGCTAGTTCCTTTGTGAACCATAGAGGGTTGTAGAACTGACAGCATGTGCTAGTGGATGAACAGCCCAGCCCATCCCAGAGGGGGTCATCTGGAAAGAATTCTCCATGCCACCCAGTCCAGACTCTGTCTGTGCCACTCTCACAGAAATAGTCATTACCAACAAATGGAGGAGAGCCAAATGTTGATCGATCACAAGGACATAAATCATAGTGATATGGATAAGCTCCTTCTGTAAGTCCAGCTGCAAAGGTCCAGATGTGTTGTCTTCTACCATCAGGTCCATGAGTCAGACTCACACCATCAACATAATGATTATCAAGTGAACGAGAATAATAATTATACCCGTGAAAAGACACAGTCGATCCAAATTGGTATCCTCTGATCCTCCCACAAACTTGTCTGTACTCAGAATGTTCGACACTGAATGTAGTAGAGGAGCAACTAAAACGATTTGTGTGAGCTCGTCCACATGTCCTCTTGGAGAGTGAAGTCAGTTGTAGTCCAGGAGGACAGTTGTGACTGGTGTTGGTCATGTCAATGAACACCACTTGCTTCCATCCTGGTGTGCCATTGCACGTATGCATATACAGTGGAGCAGAGGTTGTAGCCTCATCAGTTGTAGGCTCTTGAGTGGAGTCTGGAGTGATAGTAATAGAGGTTAACAAGTCAAAAGTGTTGTTTTTGATCTCCTGAACAATGTATTCTGCAATTGACTGCAATTCTCTTTGGACTATGGACTCAACCTCTTGACAGACTATTGACCCAACCTCTGTACGGACTATTGACTGTACTTCACTCCTGACAACTGATTCCACCTCTTCTCTAACGACAGCTCTCACTTCATCATTTGTCACACACTGGTCTTCTGCTATATTATTATAATTGATATCACTGTTGAGAATTGTAGCATTTTTTATCAGTTCCTGTGTTGCTACAATCTGTGAGAGAGCTTCCATAGTGAGGTCATTTCCAGTAGCAAAGCTCTCATTGAGCAAAGTCACAACCTGGCAAATGTTTTTAGTTGTATTGTTGTTAGCAACTATTGTGTCCATGATGGCTTGGTTTACAAGATAAAGTTTCTCGACATCTTTCTTTGAGACTTTATCTCTGACAATTTGCTCCAGACTTTCAATAGTGGTATTGTGGTTAGTGTCGAGAGTATCTCTGATGAGTTGATTTCCAGCAGCCATGTTTTGGTTGAGTGTCTGAACATCTTCCCTTGCTGCCTTCTCCTCAACTAGTTCTTGTACATCTTCACTGGAAACACTTGATTCTGTGATTGTATTTCTCACGATCTCTCTCAACTCATCTTGTAGGTCATCCTTCAGTGATCTGATCTCTGTAACACACTGGTTCTGAGGCTCCACAAACTTTAGGAGAGCAATCAAGAGGATAAGATTAAGCAACTGCATCATCAATTTACTTTCAGTGACTTTCACATTACAACAAGCAGCAGATGTGATTGCAAAACAGAGAGCAGGAAATTTTATACAGACTCTACTACACTTCATTAATAAACCGAGTAGAGATGGAAAATACCACTAATGTAAACTTGGGATACAATTGGTAAGGGTACATTGACACACCCTTGATTATAGCTAGGCTAATATGCAGTAGTGGGTACATGTACTTCGTTTTTGTATAGTTATAGATTGGCTTGAGTGCTTGTAGTGCATAGTTCAAGGAATACCATGACAAATATACTGTAGTAATTAAAATTTTTGCATGCAGTCATGTCTGTGGGAAATCTCTTAGGGATGGTACACTTCCTATGTATTCTCATAAGTTGTGGGTATACCGTAAATCGTGAAAAATTCGTAGTTGATAAATTTTTGTAGTCGCTGCGGAGTACGAAAATCAAACACACGGAAAATTGTAAAATAGTGGGTGGGGCTGGATAACATGGTGATGCTATGAAAATTATTCAACACGAAAATTTAATGTAAGAAAAAATTTTAACACGAAAATTTTGTGATTTATAGTATGTGCAAAGCATAACACTATAGCGTAGAATGGAAAGCAACGGGAACTTAAATTGACCCATATGATATAATCAGTAATGATATTATTTCGCAGGCAAGATATAACAGAATCCAGATAAGATCCGGAAATTTTTTTTTCCGGATTCTGAGTTTTCGAACACTTTTCAAGGCTTAGATCTAAGCCTCTTTGATTAGGCCTAATCACTCGAGCTTAGGCCTAAGCTTAGACCTAATCTTGAAGCTTAGGCCTAAGCTTAGACCTAATCATGAAGCTTAGGTCTAAGCTTAGACCTAATCATTAAAGCTTAGGCCTAAGCTTAGACCTGCTTAGGCCTAATCATGAAGCTTAGATCTAAGCTTAGACCAGCTTAGGCCTAATCAAGCGGCTTAGATCTAAGTTTTTTAAACTCTTTGAAATTTCAGAATCTGGAAAAAAAATTTTCCAGATCTTATCTGGATCCTGTTATATGATTGTGGGGTTGTAATTGGTATGACCACCATACATAGATTCCATGCACAGACCATATGCTGGGCCTGGTCCATGCATGTAGATCAACAACTGCAGCTAACCACAGAGAATTTACAATACCTGTAAGTTCATTGTTGAAGTTGATAATAATTAGGGGTTCACTCGTCCAGTCGTGAGAGAAGAGAAGAGAAGAAGCAAAGGAAAACTCACAGAGGAGACCTAAAAACAGTACACAGTAGACAACAGTTATTCACATATTATGTGGGAAAAATTATAGCACAACCTGGTTTGAGGCTATTGAATTGTGCTAGTACAACCATGTACATATGCACGTATGTAGAATTTGAAACAGATGCAAATCTTAAGACAATGGTTACCTTAATATGGTGTAAGGTGCAGGGTTGATGAAGAGGCATGCCACCATCAGCTCTACAGCCTCATCTGAGAGGTGGTTGAAGAGGAGATGAGAGGAGACCCATCTCTTACACAACCTCACACCACCATCAAAGGCAGGGTACTGCAGATGCAAGCTAGAGAACAATGGGTGCATGTGGGATGTCAGGTACAGAACATTATGGTACAGATGGACAGTGAATTAAAGTACACTAATGCAAGCTAGAGAACTATGAGTGTGTGATATAAGATATGGTACAGCATTAGGAACATTAGTATACAGATGGAAATTATGTGAAAGTAAATTAACAGCATACCGGGTAACGAAGAAAAAAGTTGGACAGAGAACAATAATTGTCATGAAAGTACATTCTTGTTTAAGTGGTTCTACTCAAGCTGTACACAAAGCTATAATGTTAGGACATACAACTATGCAAATCATGCTCTACATATAGTTGCCCTTTCATGGAAGCACACACAGTGACACTCGATCAGTTGAAGAGTGAAACTATACTGTGTATCGTAAGGATTGTCTCTACTCACCCATTTGTACAGATGAGGTGTGCACTGGTAGAGACACCAATGTTCTCTTCATCTCTGAAACTTTACGTTTCATCTCTTTTGGTCTGGGACTAGTGCCAGCTGCCTCACTCAACAGAGACAGCTCTCTTTGATAGTTGATACGGAGCCGAAAGACAAAGCCATCCTTTGAATGCATGTGTGTTTGCATGTATGTGTGTGTGTAAGAGAGAGGGAGAGAGAGAGGGCAGGTGTGTGTGTGAGTGTGAGTGTTACCATGGATATTATAGCTCTCGTACAATGAGCATCATATACCGGTCCAGCCTCTGCCCTTTGACCTTTCACTCATAGAAAGGAAGGAGAGAGAGCCTGGAAGCTCACATCACACATGTGAATCGAACTCAAAATTAATGAGTACGGGTGAAATCAAAAGTGTGTGTGAGTATATGTGTGTTTGTTAATATTAACAAGCAACTAAAAAATAGAACTGCATATGAACTTGATATACCTTCATTATATCCACAAAGTCCATCTCATCAGGCCATTTACCACTGCCTTCCAACTGACACACAACTGCATTACATCGTGATTACATCATCATTTCAAGCAATTATTCATTACACCATGCTGTTGCTATAGTATATGCATATGTATACCTTCATGTACAGGTACAAAAGGGGGTGTGGAGATGTCACATGATGGATAGACTACTTCACGTGCAGAAAAAAAAAATAGCGGGAGATTTCGAGGCTAGTATGAAGCCTCAAAGGAAAACTCTTACTCTAAATTTCGCTAGTGGATTACAACATCCTCACTTGATTCCTGTGGTTGGAAAATACTAAGAGCATGGTAGAGCAATCATGTGGAATACCAAAAATATATAGCTATAAACTTCAGTGTCAATGCTAGTCTTCTACACCCCATGCATGTCTTTCACCAGCAAAAAGATTAACATGCAGGGACCTATAGAAAACAAAATGTTGATAGAAAGCTGGTATACTTCCAATAAAAATTTGGAATGTACGTAATACATGATATAAACAAAATATAGATATTGCACGTGATATAAACACTAGTACGTGAATACCGTGATATCTAATATAAATAGCTGACTATTGTATCTCACTTTTTCGGTTTCTTACATGTATGCATACATGTACACTGATCAATTATCAACTTAAAAGTAATAAGTATAATTATAATATAATTATTAAAGGGTTTGAACAAATGCTGCATATAACAACAGCAGCTATAGTTTACTGTGATTGTTGTGGAGGACTTCAACTCTCTTCACCAGTCCCTCTCCCATCATCTGAAAGTCAGCCAAGATGGCATCACAGTCTGGGACCAGGCTAGCTGGTGGCTCTCTTCCTTTGCCTTTCTTCTTCTTCTTCTTCCTACTCCCCTCCTCCTGGCCTTCCTCCACTACTCTACAGTGAGCTTGAGACACCTGAAAGCATGGAGGTGCATGTGATCAAATTCCAAAGTGAAGTTTTGTGGTCATGTGATCGAAATATGTAAACAAGAGCCTCTCCAGATTAGCAAAGGCACTCCAGTGTGTACCACTTCTGAGGTATGACAGTTGACTGCTAAGCTGGCACTAATCAAGCAATAATTAGCACAATGTCATCTAGACTCATTTTCTAATAGTTTTCCTACAGCAGCACCATGTAAAGATCAGGGAATGCGTATTTTATTGGCATTACGTGATAGTAATTAACATCCAATAATTAGTACCAGCTCAGCTATATCTGTAGTCAACCTGACTATCCATACCCTCTGGTGTTGTACCTCCTCTGAGGCTCTACCAGCTGGTGTGTAAAAGGTCAAAGGTGACAGCCTCAGAATGAAGCAAAGTTCTCTTTGAACCATGTGAGCTAGTGTTTTCCCATGTATAGAGATTATAGTAACTGTGACACATGCACGCACAGACTGAGAGATTGCATGACTGACTCACTTTGAAAGACTGTGGAATGAAAGCATGTGGTTTCCAGACAACAGCAATGTAGTGGCCGCCATATTTGTCATAGAAAAAGACAGCAAATTCAGAAAAGCTTTCCTAAAGAAGAAAATTAAAACACAAAACTCAACATTGAAAGATCATGTTAGTATACATTGCTTGTGTACAGACCTCAAGTTCTTGCAAGTATTCCTGTACAGGGTCAAAGTTCAATACAGGTAGATGTGTGTACTTATGACGAGCACCAGTAGAGGGGGGTTGCTGGGTGGAGTCTGTTGCCATAGCAACATCCACAGCTTGTTCAGAGAGAGGGAGGTGCCTCTTGTGTAAATGAATGAGAACATCATAATCTTGTAGAGGGGGTCGGAAGGCTTGCTGCAAGGAAAAGGGAGGCGAAAAATATGCAAACAAGCACTGAGTTACAAATTAAAACTCTCAGCATGTGTCTATGCATTAGTGGTGAATTGTATGCTATAGCAGTGATCTGTGGGCTGATGTCTTGCATGCTAAAATCACCCTTAATTGTCATCATGTGCCACAATTAAAACATATTCCATATTTGCCCATCTTAAAGCTGGGTCCAAATTAATGTCTGACATGTTTTAATACCAGGGGCAGCTAGCACAAATCGTGTATCAAATACGAAATCAAGCAGACCATGTGGCCGTAAAACTTATGTAACCTTGCATGAGCACTTACAAATTGATGCAATCCTTACGCTAGGTTTCAATTAAACAGCAGTCTTGACTTAATGCCGGGTCAGCAACCACCGTTAGTAAATAGATACCTGTAGCTAGGTTTTAATCAGGGAAATACGGTAGGCCCATATAGCCTCACCCTAATCTTTTAGGTCATGCAGCAACCTGTCTTGAGCATTGTTTTTTTTTTCAAGAGAGTTTAAGAATCAATGGTTTCTATAGCTATATAAGGAGCAACCTTCTTTTTGCAAGGGAGTTTGACAGTTTTTTTGTTTGTTTTTTTCGTAGTTTCTATAGATATAGTGCTGCTGCTAGTTTTTTTGCTACATGTATTGTTGCATGGCAGTACTGCAACTTCGATTGTGCAAGTGTGTGTCAATCATATTGTGGTATGCAGGTTTGGTGGTTACTGCTAATCATGAAAGTTAAGACATCAGTTACACTTCTATTTGTACAATCACAATCATCACTGCTACAACATTCTACTTTACATAGAGTTCTATAAGCTCTAGTGGAACATCACTGTGAGGACTGTCATTATTTAGACAAAGGCGTAGCTCAATGTCATCAGTTGTAGGGTTGGGTAGGTCCTTTGTGAACCATGGAGGGTTGTTGAACTGACAGCAGGTGCTAGTGGATGAACAGCCCTGTCCATCCCAGAGGGGGTCATCTGGAAAGAATACACCATGAAAGCCACTACCCCATTCTCTGTCTGTGCCACTCTCACAGAAATAGTCATTGCCAACAAATGGAGGAGAGCCATAAGGTGATCGATCACAAGGACAGAGATCAGCCGGCCATTCATGACCTTGTCGAGAATCAGTGACTCCAGCTGCAAAGGTCCAGATGTGTTGTCTTTTACCATCAGGTCCATGAGTCAGACTCACACCATCAACATACTGGGTGTTGAATGAACGAGAAAAATCATTATATCCACGAAAGGACAGAGTTGATCCAAGTTGATATCCTCTTATCCTCCCACAGACTTGTCTGTACTCAGAACCTCCAACACTGAATGTAGTAGAGGAACAACTATAACGATTCGTGTGAGCTCGTCCACATGTCCTCTTGGAGTATGAAGTCAGGTTGAGTCCAGGAGGACAGTTGTGACTGGTATCAGTCATGTCAATGAACACCACCTGCTTCCATCCTGGTGTGCCATTGCAAGTATGTGAATATAGTAGATCAGAGGTAGTTTTAGTAGTAGTCTGTATGGTTGTAGGCTCTTGAGTGGAGTCTGGGATGGTAGTAGAAATTAACAAGTCAGCAGTGTTGTTTTTGATCTCCTCAACAATATATTGTGCTATTGACTGCAATTCACTCCTCACAACTGATTCCACCTCTTCTCTGATGACAGCTCTCACCTCATCTTTTGTCACACACTGGTCTCCCAGGATGAGACTGAGACTGCTGTTATTCAGTGTGGTGGATTGTCTGCCACCATTTTGAGACTCTCCAAACTGCACCAGAGCAACCAACAAGAGGAGATGAAGAAGCATCTTGTATTTCAGAATCGTGGTCTATAGTTGGTTAAGCAAGATCTTCTTATTTTTGGGGTGTATAGCTCATGTGACTCTTAGAGTGTCCTTATGTTGCTCAGTTGTTATTCTATCGTAAAGTATTGAATTGTTCTGAACAATAGGGTGTACCTAAGCGACTCCAAATAGTCATCATACAATGATATGGGCAGATGCTTTCTACTTCACCATTGTCGTGCATGTAGTAGTGTACAATGGAAGTTGTGGCAGATGAATAATTTGAGCCAGGTATATCTTGCTGATTTGCTAACTTAGTGGTACCTTTGACTGCATGCCATAATTATTATGCGCTCCTCGTGGATACCATATACTGCACACTTATTATACACATAACTTTTAAAGTCAGTGAAAATCTGCAATTGCGTTATAAGTGGAATTGAAATTAAATTACGTATAGCACAAAATATTCACGGCAAAAATTTCAGTGGACATTTCATGATAGCTATTTTAGCACTATATCTTCCAGTAATTGCCTCAATTCTATTGTGTCTATATGGGACATTCGGCCCATTCCTACTATACGTATACTACCGTACGTATGATATCACTAATAATGACTAATCTGGCAGATTGAACAATCATGATCCTTACCATAACCCCCAATTTGCCAATAAAAAACCCCACTAAATTCTTATGTTGTACAGAATGGGGTGTTCTATGACATTGCACAAATATATTCTTCTCGTGCATAAAACTATGAGGTGTCTTAAGCTTTATCAGAGAACCTATTGTACACCAGTCACACTTACTCTGATGTCAACATCACTACTGTCAGGCTCCAACTGCTGTGAGAGAAGCTTGAGTGATTCCCTGGCTAATATCAGAAACCGAGCGGTCACTGGGGGAAGAGGGGAAGTGGGTGTTGTCCAGGGGGCGGGACACTTATCGAACGGATTAGCCAATACCATTGAAGGGAGTGAAGAACGAGAGACAGTGAAACTCTCCACTATCTTGGATATATCAGCAGCTGCACATTTCATAGGAAGGTTAGACACTTGGTTATTAGACCCTAGGCCACATCTAGATCCAACTACATACATTATATATCAGGAAAATTTGAGTGTTAAAAGTTTGTTGTTTTTTTCCTGCTACTAACTCAACTGGCAAATTGTGATCTTTAGTGAATCGGTTGAAATAAATATGAACTAAATTTCTGATCTACAGTATTGCATGTTGGATATAGCACTATAGTATTTACCTGTGAGTTCATTATTGAAGTTGATTATAAGGGGTTCACTCGTCCAGTCGTGAGAGGAGAGAAGAGAAAGAAAACGGAGGAAAACACACAAAGGAGAGCTGCATAGGAGATAAAGAGTTACTTTAGAACTACACACACACACACACACACATGCACGCACGCACGCACACACACACACACACACACACACACACATTCAAACTAGTAAACAATTATAGCCTCAAACACAATACAAAAATTGACACGTGGGGAAAAAGCAAAAGAAAACATCCAGTTTACAAACAGTTGCAAATGTTACTGCTAGGAATTACCTTGGTATGGTGTAAGGTGCAGGGTTGATGAAGAGGTGTGCCACCATCAGCTCCACAGCCTCATCTGAGAGGTGGTTGGAGAGGAGATGAGAAGAGACCCATCTCTTACACAACCTCACCCCACCACCATAGGCAGGGTACTGCTGGTGCAAGCTATAGAACAATGAGTGTGTGTGTGAGTGGGTGGGTTAGAACAATACTATAGGGTACCTGGTATACCACTAGAGGAACAGCTGGACAGTGACACCCTGTGAATTTTGTCTCTCAATATAATTCACTAGTGAATGATATATCTGCCTGGACATTTTTTTACTAGTGAATATTGTCCACGGATAATTTTCATCCATGATAGTACACTAATAGCACAGAGATAGCTTAATAAACTATAATAACTGCCATGAATTAAGGCATTTCTTGCTCAAAAGTAGTCTTACTCAAGCTGTAACTACATGTCATTACTCACCCATTTACAGATGAGGTGTGTACTGGAAGGGAAACCAGTGTTCTCTTCATCTCTGAAACTTTACGTTTCATCTCTTCTGGTCTGGGACTAGCACCAGCTGCCTCACTCAACAGAGACAGCTCTCTTTGGTAGTAGATACGGAGCTGGAAGACATAGCCATCCTGTGAGGGAGAGAAAAGAAGTGTCTGTGTGAGTCTGTGAGTGTTACAATGAGTGTGCATGTGTTTGTTATAATCTGATACCCAGCTCTCCCCTTTGACCTTTCACTCATGGAAAGGAAGAAGAGAGTGCCTGGGAGCTCACGTCACACATGTGAATGCCAGATTAATGAGTGTGGAAAGAGAGGGGGGTGTGAGTGAGCGTTTCTCATGTTGACAAGCAAGCTACAGAAAATATGCATGAGCTGGAGTACATCCGGGGGGCACTTTTAATCTTTACCTTCAGTATATCCACAAAGTCAGCCGTGGGAGAGGCTATGAGGCCACACTGCTCCTTCACAGCCTTACTAATGAAGATATAAAACGCTGTCTTGGTCTTTGCTATGGCTTCAACCTCATCAGGCCATTTACCACTGCCTTCCAACTGACACACAACTGCATTACATCATGATTACATCATCATTTCAAGCAATTAGCCATTACATCATACTGTAACTATGCAGACCTTCATGAACAGGTACAAAAGGGGGTGTGGAGATGTCACATGACGGATAGTAGCAATCTGATTGGCTTTCCTCCGAAGGTTTGCTCCGTTGTTTAGAAGACAGCTTACCATTCCATGGCAAACAGGGGAACACCTGTAATCAAATACAAGTCATGTGACTGACTACATAGAGAAAGAAATAGACCTGCCTGCATGACGATAAATGACCAAACCTACTGTTGAACTCTTGGGATCAAGGTGAAATGTAGACGTACATGTATGTACAGTGTCATGATCAACAATAATGTATATGTGTGTACCTCAGTCTGTCTAAAACAAGAGCTGGTTCCTTGAAGTGAGTTGATAGAGAGAGGGAGATCACGGAGGCTTCTTAGCTTCTTGCTCAGGTCAGTGAACGCAGTGAGGACCCTCTGAGTGTTCTCTTCAGCAGTGGAGCCAGTGGGAGGCAGCTGGAGGAGAGGGTCCAAGGAGTTGATGGAACAGGTCACTGAGCTGGGAGGGATACCTGCGTGTCTGTAAGTGTGTGTGTTGTACCTTGTCTTTCATACCATTTCTGAGATAAACCATCAAAAGGGATGATGTTGTGCTGTTCAGAGCAGTGCTTAGGTATAATTTTAGTGAGAATTAGTAATGATTACAGGCGATAGGCCCACTGGTTGGTAAACTTCCTACATGCAGTCAATGACATGATTTTTACCTGCATTATTTATAGCACTAATTAGTACACTTGCTACAAAATATTCAACACGAAAATTTAATGTGCAAAAAATTTTTAATACGAAAATTTCGTAATATTTATACTTCTTGTGGCTGTTACTAATGGCATGCATGCAAGCATGGAATGGGGTGAGCATGAGCAAGCATATGTATGTGAAGTCTTGTCTCTGGGAATGAGGCTAGCACATATGTTTATCGTATAGCATTGATGAAAATTTTCTTGCATGTCTTTCTTCAAGAACAGCTCCTTCAATCTTCTCTTGCCAGTGTACGAATGGGCAGTGCTATAAAAAGTACTTTAGTTTTCATTCAGTTTGATCCCTTGTACCAATTGTTATACATTTTTATTGTCATAAATGATTCAATTATCAAATCTTCACGTTGTAGGATTGCTAGCTATAGCTAGTCTGGCTTGATAAGCCTATACTGCCTATGACTGATCAAGTCAGGTGGCATGGTCATTTTGGGCACTGCATGAGAGCATGCATATGGCCTTGCCGGGCTCATGTATATCTACGAGTTCTATATTTATAAGGTAGTCTAGCTGTTCATTAATTTTTGATACCTGTCCTATAAATGTGTTGCATATTTTGATGTAGCTTGCCTGACTACATGACTGGATCGTGGCAATAAACTTACTATTTTTTGGCATCCCACAGACCACAACACTTTGGTTTTTAGATCTGTATTACATTCAATATTAATGTTATGGTTCTCACAAATATTTTGCATTAATTTTGATATCTTAGACAAGGTGTTATGTATACAAACTCAATCAATTTAGTTAGCATATAAGTTTCACAGTATCAAACTTTTGCGGATGTCTCTAGTCAAACATTTTTTGCAGTTTAACTATTGCGGCTGAGCTGTGCGAGCCCATAATATTATGTATAATACATTACTGAAAAAATTTCGCGGATAAAACTTTTTAATTGAATAGACTACAGCTAGTCCGACACCGTACAGAGGAGTGCACGACATAAGGCTGGATCCAATCAAATCAAGGCCTCATTGATCTCTCTAAGCTTTGCTGCTGTGATTACTTTTTTCAACACTTGGAACATCCTCTTAAAATAAAAAACATTTTGATAAACAATGTTTTAAAACTGTACAAATAAATAACTAAGTCTTTTTGACTGACTATCGACTTAGAAAATTTTCTTTGACTAAAAAATACACTTTTGAGAAAAAACATTTATTTTGCCTTGAAAAGATTTTTCAGCACAAAAGAAACACTTTTGTGAATAGTTACTTTTTTCAACACTTGAAACATTATCTTGAAACAACACTTGAAACAAAACATTATCTTTGAAACAACACTTGAAACATTATCTTGAGGCATTTGAATGATCAACTAAGAAAAGAAAACATCATGTTCTGTACAACCGTTGAAAAGTTATAATCCTTTATACACTCTTTCCATTGAGCTATACTAAAATTTCACTAAAGTCCATTTGGTTTGAGATGCCGGTGGAAAAAATTGAATAACTTTCTAATATCCAACTGATTTCAAAATTTTTTAAACACCATTGGAAAGCACTCGTTCTCCCTGTTCTTTTGGTTGCTTTTCAAGCTTCCTACACCTTACCAGTCAAAAGTTAGCTATTTTGCCCCATATAAAAAGTATTGCATGAATCTCATTATTTCACTTTTGGCGGCATTTTCAAACCAGATGTACGTTAGTAACAAAGAGCAGTAACTACACACAAACAAGATGACATGTAGATTCCACCATGCACCTACCAATGTCACAGATGACTCAGAGGTAGCCAGACTCACCCCACTCTTGGTCCAGTCGGAGGTGGCTAGATACTGGAGGGTGATCCTTAGCACCTGGTAACTGCTCATCAGCCGGTTCACCTTCTTCTGTTGGAGCAGTCCTACCATCACCATGGCAAAATGAAACCCACTGAAAGACCCAAATCCCTGTGTACCATGTGTAACAGTGCATGTGTATATGGGTGGTTTATGAAATTGATCATGGAAGTACTGTGCATGTTGTCCAACATACTATGATTGGAAAGATGCTAAGTTTTGGGTGGTTATGGCTAAAGAATTAATGTTTTCAAGAGCAAAAACTTCAACAGCTTGGCTCCATGCTATCTATGAAGCTCAATCAAGAACTGCATTAATGTCTTACTACACATGCAGGTGCTATAGGTAGTGTTTTGAAATGATAACAGTGTATTACATATGGTACACACTAACTTGGGAAATGTATAAAACGTTCACAGCTCATTGGTGTACATACTAAAGTTGACTAAACCCTATGACCTCTGACCTGGTCCAGTCCCCTCTGTCTGGCCCACACCTTGCTCATCACCACGGCGTCCACGGTGCCCGGGCACTCCTGCATCGCTCCATAGATGTCATGAAGATGTCTCTCCTTAGCTCCCAGCTCTGACAGCAAGGTGGCATTGTAGTGGGGTGTGGGTGGACCGATGTTATCAGCCTTGTCAGACTGGACTGACGGGTTTAGGAAGTTCCTTCGGACGTGGTTACGATCAGGAGTGAACCGGGAGGGTTTGAAGAGGGAGGTGCCGGAGACTGAAGTGAGGAGATGAACTTTGAACTTTTCACCTAATTGGAAAAAGAAAAGAAAAAGAAAAAAGAAAAAAGAGAAACAGAGAAACAGAAAGAGAAAACTAGTGAGTTATTTGTACAAATATAGTATAGCTCTTATTTTATTTTTTTTTTTACTTTCAAGTACAACTATTGGCAGTAGAGGATTGCAATGTGCCCATGAAAATTTGACTGAAGTGAGGTTGAGCTTTTTCTTTCGTTTTCTGAGGTGACCAGCCACAATGCTCAAGAAGAGAGCTCTCTTGTGGAAATATCGATAGTTCAGATGGTCCTTGGCTTGAAGACACTCCTGAAAACAAACAAACAAACAAAACAACAGCAAATAAATAACTGCTTCTTTTGAAAACATAGTATTCTAAAAAAAAAAAACATTTTGATATTTTCGTAGTATTAAAATTTGTATACGTAGCACACGCTCACATTGCGCATAATGTGGAAGTTAAATTCACAGTTTGAATTTTTGTATATTCAAACGGCATACAAAAAATAGGAAAATTTGCACCATACAAAAATTTCCCGAACAGCTCTATGGATATAGTGTTACACTACTGTAGTGTGAAGGAGTGCATACATGCAATTCTTCTTTTGTTGCTATGGGTCAAACATGTACCTCAGGGATATGCATCTCCAGGTCGACAGTGATGTCTGGTTTGGTGATGGTGCCCAGTAGGTAGCTCCCGACCACCTTGACCCCTGAGGGGGGGACAAAGTGAAACTTTCCCTTCGTCATGGTGATGTCCAATCTCAGGGGGTACTGAATCTTCTTGGGCAAGAGAGAGAGACCATCACACAGCTGAATGAATAGAGATGAATCTTTGTCAAAGGAAATGTCATTCATACATTACCCTCGTATACAGGCTCTCTCCTTTAGCCTGGGCTAGTGTAAGGTCAAAGGAGAGAGCCTGGGTACGAGGTATCATACATACATTACATCTTAAATAAGGAGATTATGAACACAAGTGCCAAGCAATAAGAAGGACAACTTGTAAAATTTTCTCGAGTATTAAGGTTTTGCAATTTTCCCACACATGCTAGTGGTGAATATACTGCTTACATCAATTATCTCTGTTGGAGGCAGTGACACCAGTGTCTCCTTCAGTGAACGAAGCAACTCCTCCAGTGGACCAGTCACTTTCTTACTGGGCTTCACCTCGGACAGCAACTCAGATATCTACAATGAACAGAGGAAAAAATCAGTGAGACAAGTTGATAAGACACAATAAAGTGATTTTAATAGGAAGATACGGACCACAGAATCAATTCTCAGGGTTGGAAGAAAGGGTATCAGAATTAATCTTGTACCTGTAATCTCATTAGGTTAGATTTGAAGAGGTTCTGGGTCTCCTTTAGTGTCTGAAGTTCCTCGTGAGTGGGTGGTTTGTACAGTCCTGGTATCTTTGGTTTCTTACTACTGCTACCAATGGAGCTGGAATCAGGATCAGCAGTACCACTGTCATTTACAGTATCTTCTGTGTCTGGTTCCCATTCCCCATTCTCTAATTCTTCATTACTCTCTCTGACATGTAATTCTTCTTCCAGTGGTAGCTCCTCTTCAGTTGCTGAATCAGCAGCTAGTTCTCCATCACTATCTTCAACAGAGGCATCTGATTGATCTACGGCATGCTTGCTGAGCTGTGAAAAAACAGTTTATTCTCCAGTGTATTCTTATATCTCCTGATTTGGCGTCAAAACTATTAAACTACACCGCACTAGTATGACATAAAAACTGCGCCATTTACCTTGGATCGTTTCAGACGTCTAGGTTTGAGTTTAGAGCGCCTTTTTCTCTTTCCAATGTTCTCCAGCTCCATCTCTATGACCACGTGGTTGAGTTAGTAAAGGTCGTCAAAGCAAAAAGTCACAGAGCCAGCATGACTTGAACCGTACGTTTCTTCAGGGAGACGTACGGAGGATTTGTTAGTAACAATTAACTTAGTGACCAAGCATTTTCATTCCCTAATGTGTTGTAGTTTGTTTATGATGTTTTTTAGGAGGAAAGCACAATAAAACAGATTAAAATGTATGACTACAGTGTAGCTATCTGTATGCAGCATGGCTCACAAGTAATAATGGATAAATGCTTTCATGCAATTGCTTTGCACATCAAATCACATTTGAATGATTGATACAGCAGTTTCAGGGAATGAGTACATCACTTTGATCTTGCAAAAATTCCTATGTCAAACAAATTTAGCTTCTTTTTGTGAACCTATCGTCCTAAATGGTGGCAAATTTATACGCGATTGCGCGACGGGTTGACCGCTACTAGAGTGATGGGCGTGGTTTCCGGACAGCGTTATTTTGCGGACAATTTGACAATTGTTCTCGCACAAGATACACATACGTGGTGGTTGGCTAGTAAAATAGGTGTATCACTAACTGAAACTTGTGTATCACTAGCAAGAGAGGTCTGGCTAACTAAAACTTCTACGATTGTCAAGTTGTCCGCAAACAAACGCCGTATGGAAACCCCACCCATTACTCTAGCTTATTGCGCATGCGCAGGGACCCACCCATATCCCAAGCTACATTGCGCAGGGGAAAAAAAAAGGCCCGAAGAGATCAAGATAGACAAAAATGCTTCAAACCCACAAGACATATGGCATTGCCATTATTATTTGGACCTTATTTTTGGTGGTAAGTACAGCTATGATTGTTTTAGATCCATACAGTACTGCATACAACGCTCATCATCAGTCAGTTTTGTTCTACTTTTAGTCAACAAAAGGTGACTACATTGTACAAGTCAGACCACTTCGCTACACAAATGAGGGACTCTCTGACATAAGCTACTGTTGCAGCTGTGAATATTACTGGATATGGGGGTGGATATGGGGCTGCACTAGTTATAAGGATTGTGACAATCGTTTTGAATTTTGTCTTCGTCAAGATGGCACATCACATGATGCCAGTGACTGCTATGACACTGGATACTTATGTGGAAATGATTACCGCTTCTTGTCACCAAATATTGCCAGTGGTATTCCTAATCCTATGTCTTTCTTTGTCAGTGGAAAATGGCCTGTAAGTTTAGAGTTGCAAATCAACCTCATATTATAGAAATTATCCACAGTATGTTGATGATTATTGTGATAGTAGCTATAGTATGGACATTGGACAACATGTACAATAATTTTTGAAATACACACTATATTGAGAAGTTATGTATCTGTACATAAAATGAACACTCGTACAGGGTACTGTTCAACTCTTGATCACCGTTTTTGATGGCAGCAGTGAAAATGAAATTTATCATCAAAGAGACATCAACATCAACTGTAGTCCTGACTCTGGCTGGTTGACAGAATTAGGAAACTTTGGAAGTAGAGGCCACCGTGGTACCATTGAAATCGAGTATAAGGTAGTTTGTGCTCCAAACTACTATGGAGGAAGCTGTGAAACATACAGTAACTGCAATCCTCGTGATGATCATCTTGGTCACTACACTTGTGGAAGCAGTGGAGAAAAAGTGTGTCGTAATGGCTGGACCAACACCAGTAATAACTGTCGGTCTAGAGCTTGTCTCCAGCACTACTATGGCGATGATTGTGATGTGTACTGCAAACCTCATGACAATCACTTGGGTCACTACTTATGTGATAGTGATGGTGTTAAAGTGTGCATTGATGGCTGGACTGGGAGCAGTCTTAACTGCACTGTGTTACAAAAACCGAACATCAAGGCGAACTGTACATCTAAACCATGTCATAGAGGAGTATGTAAGGTATGCATCCAGTTTTAATTGTAATAATGTTTGACAAGAGTTGCACTAAATACACGGTGTGATTCTGCAAAAACATGTAATACATGTATGTATTTATAGGACACTGTGAATGGTTACATCTGTATCTGTCCCACTGGTTTCAATGGTACTAACTGTGAGAATAACGGCAATGACTGTGCCAGAGACGACCTATGTCAGAATGGAGGAACATGTGTGGTAAAAAATTCAATTATTAGCAGCTCATTGACTTATTAATTTATATAATTATTATGTCTTCCTCATGCATTCTTTGTTTTTCAACTCCATTAAACTCACCTTGAATATCATACCTATATATGGCCTCTACGTGCAGGATGGTGTTGACAGTTACAGCTGTAAATGTGCCCCTGGTTTTACTGGAGACAAGTGTGAGAACAAAATCGCTGACTGTACTCATCAGTTTCATTTCACTATCTGTAAAAATGGAGGAACTATGACATGTGTGGTAAGAGAGAGCTATAGATGTCACAAAAAATTATAATCTTAAATCAACACTGACTCATGCGGGCCCCGTGAGTGCCTCAAGCAAAAATGCAATTAACAATGACCTCATAATGAAGTGGACTCCCCCATATTGCATGGGCTGCTGAGATCTGATTGGTTCGTTAGTTTTTGAGATTAATTAACATAACTCTTGTTACATGATATAAGCAACTTATAACTAGACTTTTGTGATAATAATTTCATACTGTGCATTAATTAGGATGGCGGGGTGAATAGCGGCTACACATGTAGTTGTGTTTTGGGCTTTGCTGGTACCAACTGTGAAACTAACATCAATGATTGCAATAGCGACAACCTGTGTCAGAATGGAGGAACTTGTCAGGTATGCAACAACAATAACATAATTTTATGACATAATGCTATCGCGCTGTTTCTAACATTGATACATCAGCTATTTTACGCTATACAATTTTATAGGATCGTGTAAATGGTTACAGCTGTGATTGTGCCACTGGTTTCACTGGAGACAACTGTGAGACTAACATCAACAACTGCACCAGTGATGACCTGTGCCAGAATGGAGGAACCTGTGAGGTATAATAAAATGATTTAATTTTTGTACATTATGTAATTTATAAGTCTCATACTCAACTTGAAGCAGGCCGCTGCAGTATCTAATAGTCGATATTTCTCTCAGAGTTCAAAATTTTGCTAAAATAATCCTATACTGTGAAATTGTGTATACACTTTAGGATCTGGTGGATGACTTTAAGTGTATCTGTGAACCAGGTTGGGAGGGGAAAATGTGTCATATTAACAGTGTTAGCAGATGTCAAAATGGAGGAGCTCAATGCAATGTAAGTTCTACTTAAATTTTGGCGGGTTTAAAATTTGGCAAGTTCCCATTTTTAGCATGCCATGATTGCCGATTTTAAATTTGACAGTTTAATTCCACAACTATGCATTGTTTATATGTGCATATAAAACTGTTTGGCGATTATGATTCATGATTCGATGAAGAATGATTCACCAAAATTAATTGCCAAATTTGATTCTCACCAAGGTTACCTGCTATCCCTCTCTTAGACTAAGTGTGGTTTTGCAGCACCTAACAGTTGCTGTGATCGTGATGAAGTACCAAGTACTCTTGAGGAATGCTCTACAGGTAGGTATGTATGTACATCATGTCATGCATTGTTGCCTCTATACCAATTCCCTATTGTAGTAATTTAATACAAACAGAATCTCCGAGAAGAGGACAACCCTTCTACAAAGGACAAACAAACCAAATTTATATTGTTCCCAAAGTGTCCTTTGTTTGGAGGTTTCATAATGGTAGGGTTTAATTAGGTGATAAGACTCTAAGTCTTGTTTCCATGGAGGCTCCATCATGGTGGACCTACCTGAATTTGAAATTGCATGCTTCAGAATCTTGTAACTGGTGAGCTTGAGCCTGGGAATGAGACTTAATATAACTTATTAGCCATGGCCGGACTGTGTGATGAACTATAATCAAAGTAATGTGCTATAATGACACATTGAAAACATCATACTGCGTACTCGCATGCAGCTATATAAATTTCTGTAGCTGCAAATGTAATTGTTAATAGGAGACATAATACAGCTGAGTCAACATGCTTTATAATTATACATACACATGCATGTTCACTCGACACATGCACAGGACATACTCTAGAGCTTGCCGACTTAGTTATTGTCCTGAAGACTGTTGACTGGTACAGTCTTGGTATTCAACTGGACATTGCTAAGACTAAACTGGATGAAATTGATCAGCAGTTCCCTCAGAGGCAGATAGACCGAAAGCGCTATGACATGTTGGGGTACTGGCTGGACAAGGAAGTCAAGGCAACATGGGAAGTGATCATTAAAGCTCTGGAAAGACTTGGAGGTTATGAAGGAGTGATAAGAACCATTAATTGCAGTAATAAAGGTTGAGCATGAAATGTGAATGTAGCCTTTAGTATTATTTTAGGTGAAATTGCTATCATATAGCGACACAGTGACTATGATTATATAGCTAGGGATAATATACATGCATGTCTAGTTACAGCTGCAGGTACATTAGACCATAGATATTAGAGCACACTCTATTACCTAGAGATTAGACTGAGTTCAGAAGACAGTTAAGCTTATTGTAAGCTAATTAAGTTAGATGTATATACAAGTATACGTACAGCAGAAAAGTTCTATAGTTTTCAATATTAGACATTGTAATTTATTTGGTTTGTTGCTTAATTCTGTTATCGTATATACAATAAGTATATACATATAATTTTATATATACTAGAATTATAATTTTTACAAATAGAAAAAAATTCACAAAAAATAAGCTGTGTAGGAATGGGCAGTACTGTAGGAAGTATTGGAACAAGGCATGTCTCAAATTCTCAATTTTGGCACATGACTACATATGTACCTTCTCAATTTTGGCACATGACTACATATGTACCTTATTTTGATGTCTCATAAATGCATGCATGGTTCAAATTCAGTTAGCTAAGCAGTGGAGTAAAGTATAGCAGACAGACAATTTAAATCAAGATTTGAGCATTAAAAATGAAGTAGTCATGTGCCAAAATTGAGACATGCCTTGTTTTACAGTACTGCCCATATGTACAGTACTATATTTTTGTGAAATTTTTCTATTTGTTCATTCACTTTTTTCAACACTAGAGTGTGGAGACTCCCAAAGACTGGTTAGTCCCTACAAAAAATCTCAATAGTAGCCAGACGCACTATAGAGTAGACTAATGCGCATGCGCATATGCATGCCACGTGGAGAGATTATGACCTTTGAACTCTACCTACAACGGCGGATATCTGATTGAAGTACACAAATTTATATTACTGGTTCTCTGGAAACTGTATTCAAGTCAATTAGTTCGTACGTAAGTACACAAAAAAGGTATGCCTGTAGCTTCCCACTGGCGCTCTTTACAAGTGCTCAGAGGTTCTCACGGTCAACAGGCCTTGCATGCAGTTATGACGTCATAATATATTCAGATCCGGATGTTCAACATTAATTCTAGTCCGTCTAGTGACGTCTGTAGTTTGTAGACAGCTGGGCCAGTCAGTTCAGCAGCAACAGAGTCGTCCACGTCCCCAGATGGCTGTGTTTGGAGGGAGACTAAGTTACTACTTGATGAAGTTGTTGCTACTTGCATGCTGCAGCAGTAGTCAATTTGTCATCAGTCAGGGTGAGTTATAATTACTGCATTGGTTCAATGATTATCTACTGAACAGTGAACACAATCTTTGTGTGTAAGCTTATTGTTGTCAGTTTGTGCAACCTTGAGCCACTAGCTATCATAGCACATGCTAGTCTCGCAGGCCAGACGTTCCGAGAGAGGGGAAAAGGAACGTCTGGAAACTGTTGACCACTTTCCGTGTGCAATCGGAATTTCATTAGCGTGAAGACTTGAGTTTAGCGGCAGCTTTCTTCTTAGTGTACTCCAGTGTGAAGTAATCATGGGTTTGAGCCATCTTCTACACACAAATGGCGAAAGTTTTGTCTTACAAAGCTTGCAGACGTGGACTATTCGTGGACGATGATTGTACAGTGCTATGGTCTCACATGTCAAGAATGATCTGATTGGTTGGTTTTAGACTTGGCGGGAAATTTTACTCATTAAATTCGAAATTACAAAATACTGAAATCTGATTGGTAGTTGCAACATTCTGCGATTGCACACAAAAAGTGGTCAACAGTTACCAGATATTCCTTTTCCCCCTCTTGGAATGTCTGGTTCACAAGACTAAGCACATGCAAGTTCTCAGCACAGACCCATTAATTTCAATTTCTGTGAGATAATTATAATAGTGATCACGAATGTTTTGATACATGATTCATGGACACAGAATTGATAGATATAATTGATAGTATCATTAACACTTAATGTTCCAGTAGATACTGAAGGTTTGGGTCTCTACATGTAAACAACCAAACTGAAACTATTTACGATTAAATGTAGTCTCGGATTCATCCTCTGTTGTGGTCTCCATGTGTCTGGAGCACTCCAGCATCAAGTGACAGCAGATGGTGTTGTGTTTTCTTTGCAATTACTAGTGTGGGTAATGTCCATTACTGGTGTGGGCTATAGCTATTACTGGTGTGGGCTTTAGCTATTACTGGTGTGGGTATCCTATAGTCCACACCAGTAATAGCTATAGCCCATACCAGTAATGCCTATTGCCCACCAGCTATCACTGAGCAGGTCAGGTGCTTTGATTTGTCCATGACTTTGAATATCATTACAATGTGGTTAAATTTGACTCCTTATTTGCTGCCTGCATATAGTACAATTAGCGATTTGTAGCACGAGTGCTACGAAAGCTATAATACTACAAGTACATGGGCGTTGTATAACCGCTTTGTATACCATGGAAGTTTTATTGCACAGGAAAACTGGTTTCCCCACGCAATAAGTGACTACTTATTGCATGGGTGACGGGTTCGGGGAGGTCAGTGTGCAATACGGGATTTATTCAGTGTGCGGTGCCTTTGAACTATAATTCTTCCATGGTATATACAATATAACATATTGTGTGTAACAACTGCACCATTGTATGCAGGGTCTCACAGAACTATATATAATATTATACATTAGATGATCAAGTTATTGTCTTCCAATGCAGGTCAAGAATTCACCTGTTTCTCGTCCACTGGTTGCCATGGCAATATGATTGAGAGAGTGGACATATCAGTGATTGAAGAGTGCTGTGCCATTGGAGTTGGACTCTCCTTTAAAGACAGAGGTGGAGAATGCAACAACTGCTTCAGTGAGTTAATTATAAATTTGTTAAGAAATATTATACGCACACAGTAATAATAATTATTGTTACGTCCTTGTTTCAGCTAATGAGAAATTTGAGAGTGAAGGGAGCAAATTCTATCTGAGCATCTTTAGTAATTTTGTTCCTTCTGAATACTTCCGCATTGCCAAATTCCGTCTAGCATTTGAGCCAGTGGGAGGAGAGACAACCACGTTCATGGTGGATGCACTGGGCACACAGATGGTATACACAGCACCTCGAGAAGTAGAGATGGACTCAGGGACACTGGAGTTGGATAACATTATGTCACGAGACAAAGGTATCTTTGTAAAATTGGAAACAGGCGACTCTCTTTCTGTTGTTGCTTACGTTGAGGAGTTTCAATCATCAGACACGTATAAAGTACTGCCGTGTCCGACCCAGCCAGTCACAGTGTATGAGTATTATGGTGTGTCCATTCCACAGTCAGTAATCGTGGTTTCAGACCCAGACTACCCTGATGACCCTGACTACGATGAGGTCCTTGATCCTCAAGGCAACAGCGCCATGGTGATTGTGACCACTGAAGAGAACACTGTTCTTAATGTGACTCTAACTCAAGATGTGTCCATCTCTGAAGCTACTGATATAGTCGAACAGATAGGGACTAACGTACTGAGAGCAGGTGAACAGGTCTCCTTCCAGCTGTCCACTAGAGATGCAACTCTATACCTTGCTAGTTTGGATGATCTAACTGGCTCTCATGTTGTCTCTAACAAGCCACTTGCTTTCATCACTGGCCACGAATGTGGCACTATACCACACGATATCCAGTATTGTGACCATCTTGTGGAACAAATCCCCCCTACTGCCACTTGGGGTAAAGAGTTCATCATTTCAACAATAGCAACCAGGACGGAAGTCGATACCTTTAGGATCATTGCATCGAGGGATGAAACAAGGGTTACCATAACTTGCAAAATCACTGACATTTCTTCTCTGGGTCTTGACACAGCTGGATCATTTGTTGAATTTCATGTCAACTCTACGGACTCTTGCTACTTGGAGTCAAACCAACCAATCCTTGTGGCACAATTCTCTGTCAGTAGTTTGGTGGACAGGGTCTTAAACAGTGACCCATTTCTAGTAATAGTTCCTCCTGTTGAACAGTACCGATCCAGCTATCAAATCAACACCTTCACAAGCTCTCAGAGGCTTTCTCCAGGTCAGAACTACATCAATGTCCTTCTTCCAGCTAGTGTTGACCGCAATGGACTGAGATTAGATGAACAGCCCCTTCCAATTGGTGATATAATTCAAGTGACTACCATTCAATGCCCTGACAGGGAAGCTACCTGTGCCACTACCATACAGCTGAAAGTGAGTGATGCTGGACACACTCTCAGTCATACTGACAGTGATGCTCAGTTCAGTGCCATTGTATACTGGCTGTCTTTTCGAGTCGCGCATGGCTACCCTGCTGGAATGACACAGCACCCCATTGCACGTAAGTCAGTATAATGATTTGGTTTAAAGATGGCTGTTTGCGGTACATCTTAACTTTCTTTCTACCGTGATTGTCCAGTACCCTCTGTGTCTTTGCAAAGAAGTGAGTTCATTGTCTTTGAAAATGAAAGTGCTGTGGTCATCCAGCTGATGAGGACAGGAGACACAAGTGTACCAGCCACTGTGTATCTGAACACAGCAGAGATCAGTGGAGGTGGTGCCTTAAGTGAGTGGCTGTCTAATGTGTCAATCTATCCCTTCATCCAGTCACTGAACTCTCTTTATTAGGTGGCGAGGATTTCGAATCTGTCTCTCAACTAGCAGTAGACTTCAGACCAAATCAAAACCTGGCTACCGTCATGATAGACATAGAGGATGATGTCTTCCCTGAAGACACAGAGATGTTTGAAGTCTTTCTCTCCACCTCACCAGGAGTCTATGTTAAGTCTCCAGCTTATTCCAATGTCACCATACTCAATGATGACCCTCCATTGCCTGGTAAGACACGTACTTACATACTATGGCTACATGTTAATACTAAATAGTACAGGGATCTAGGAATCAGGCTTATAGATGTGCACCCAGGGCAGATATAAACTTTATCCTAATTAGCATATTCATAAATGGTGTATGTATGAGTGTACTGTGATCATTTTACGTATCTTGTTGTGTTCAGTTCCAATGTTATAAATTATACCACTCATAATCAGTGGCTTAGTGGTAAGGGCTACTGACTATAGAATAATCAGGAGGTCAGGCTTAGGTTCAATGCCCATCTAAGTCATAGAATGTTAATTTGGAGGATTATAATTATCTTTTCTTAATATTTTGTGATTCGAGTTATACATTCATGTTTGAGTTATAACTACATCGCATTCCGTGAGTTATAACTTTGTCATGTATGAGTTATAACTGCGTCATGTGTGAGTTATAACTGCATCATGTGTGAGCATATAACTCTATCAGGTTTAATTGAGTTATAAAATAATTATTTGGAAGATACTGAGTAGTTCATAGTAGTTCATATAATTATGATTTGTTGTTTCCATATGCAGTGATGAATGTGAGTTTTGTTGAGACCACTATTGAGGTGATGGAAGGAGCTGGTATTGTGAGTTTCACATTGCAGAAGACCATGGGAGCTGTTGGTCCTGTGGCTGTTAGGATCTCTACCTCCAGAGGGAGTGCCACAGGTAGGCTAGCTGGTATTAATTGGAAAGAGATCATTATTTTGATCAACGTTTTCTTTCCAGAAGATGAAGACTTTATTGGGATCGATGAAATCATTACATTTGATACTGAAGAGCTTGAGGCGGTAGTGGCTGTGCTTGTCTTGGATAACCTTTCTCTAGAGGATGTTGAGGAGTTCACAGCCACCATTGAACCAGTGGAGGGGGACTTCCCAGTGGCTGTACAGAACAGCACCTCTACCGTCACCATCAGAGACAATGACAGTGAGTCATGGCGTCTTCATGAGACTTGTTTGTCACGATGCCTTCCTGCCACATGCAGTTGTCGTACTGGGGTTTCTGCAGACAACTTACACCACTAGTGAAGAAGGAGGAGAGTTTGTAGTATCTCTAGGCATCTCTTACGGTTCTCTGGAGAGAAGTATCCTAGCAACTGTGGAAACGATCAGTGGGTCCGCACTAGGTAAGCTCTTAAATGAACAGTCAGAAATGGCATGTACTTATGTTGGGAAATAAGTATGCTGCTGTCATAGGCCTGAGCTGAAGTGCTTAAATTAAAGCTGTATGTGAACATTTGTTTCTGTACCAAATTGATGGATATATCACTAACTATAGAACTGTAAACATAAACTGAAGCACACGCACATACTACCTGGTGCATATATATACAACAGAAAATGAAGATTTTATTCCTGAAACAAGAGTCTTATCATTTGACGGCTCCACCACTGAACAGAGCATCAATATCATCATCATCAATGACAACCAGGTGGAGATCAGTGAAGAGTTCACTGTTAGAGTGAGCATTGAAGAGGAGGCTGCATCAAATGTGGTAGTTTCACCTCAGGAAGCTGTCATCACCATACAGGACACTGACAGTGGGTTGATCCATCTCCTTATCACTGCTCTATTATAATTATGACATCAAATCTATAATGTATCTCTATTTGTTCACTGACTTTTAGGGGTTTCTATAGACTTGTTGCCAGTGGCAACCACTGTCAGAGAAGGTGAAGGGTCTGCTAGAGTGAATGTGAGTGTAATGGAGGGGAAACTGGGTGGTCCTGTGGTCATTGCCTTGACAACATTCAACATTAACTCAACAGGTATAACTTATAATATTATAGCTATGATTTGCCATGTACGTGTTTATCTCCTTGCAGTTGGAGAAGACTATGGTGAAGTGTCTACTGAGATCACCCTTTCTCCCTCCCAACCCTTCCAAGAGGTGCTGGTCCCTGTGATGGATGACACTGAGTATGACGGTCCACTAGATGAGAAGTTTCTAATTGTAGCCACCCTTGTGCCTGGACAGAACACAGAGAGAGTAGCCATACAGACCTCATCGCAGACAGTCACCATAGTCGACANTTTTGTATATTCAAACAGCATACAAAAAATAGGAAAATTTGCACCATACAAAAATTTCCCGAACAGCTCTATGGATATAGTTTTACACTACTGTAGTGTGAAGGAGTGCATACATGCAATTCTTCCTTTGTTGCTATGGGTCAAACATGTACCTCAGGGATATGCATCTCCAGGTCCACAGTGATGTCTGGTTTGGTGATGGCGCCCAGTAGGTAGCTCCCGACCACCTTGACCCCTGAGGGGGGGACAAAGTGAAACTTTCCCTTCGTCTTAGTGATGTCCAATCTCAGGGGGTACTGAATCTTCTTGGGCAAGAGAGAGAGACCGTCACACAGCTGAATAAATAGAGATGAATCTTGGTCAAAGGAAACGTCATCCGTACAATAGCCTCGTACCCAGGCTCTCTCCTCTAGCCTGGACTAGTGTAAGGTCAAAGGAGAGAGCCTGGGTACGAGGTATCATACATTACATCTTAAATTAGTTTCATAAAGAGATCATGAGCATAAAAGTGCCAAGCAATAAGATGGAGTGATGGCTGAATTTCCTCGAGTATTTAATTTTTGCTATTTTGACTGAATCAGTAAAGATTGCCATACAATAGTTTTCCCCTACACATACATGTATACTAGTGGCAATAATTTACTGATCTACAATATACTGCTTACATCAATTATCTCTGTTGGAGGCAGTGATACTAGTGTCTCCTTCAGTGAACGAAGCAACTCCTCCAGTGGACCAGTCACCTTCTTACTGGGCTTCACCTCGGACAGCAACTCAGATATCTACAGTGAACAGAGGAAAGAATCAGTGAGACCAGTTGATAAGACACGATAAAGTGATTTTAATAAGAAGATACGGACCACAGAATCAATTTTCAGGGCTGGAAGAAAGGGTATCAGAATTAATCTTGTACCTGTAATCTCATTAGGTTAGATTTGAAGAGGTTCTGGGTCTCCTTTAGTGTCTGCAGTTCGTCATGGGTGGGTGGTTTGTACAGTCCTGGTATCTTTGGTTTCCTACTACTGCTACCAATAGAGCTGGAATCAGGATCAGCTGTACCATTGTCATTTACAGTATCTTCTGTGTCTGCTTCCAATTCCCCATTCTCCAATTCTTCATCACTCTCATTGACATGTAATTCTTCTTCCAGTGGTAGCTCCTCTTCAGTTGCTGAATCAGTAGCTAGTTCTCCATCACTATCTTCAACAGAGGCATCTGGTTGATCTCTGGCATGTTTACTGAGCTGTGAAAAAAGTTTACAATGATTTTGCTATGATTTAATCAGGAACCACGTATCAATACTAAGATAAAATTTAAATTAACTGAAAATCTTGTACCCTGGATCGTTTTAGATGAGTAGATTTGAGTTTTGACCGCCGTTTTCTCTTTCTATAATTGCTCTCCAACTCCATGATCGATCATGACCATGTGCACGTGGTTAAGTCAGTAAAGGTCGTCAAACAAAAAAGTGTTTCTACATGCGCGCGTATATGGGGTGCCAAACGTGACAATATTCCAATCACATGTTATTCACTCCATTATGATTCATATCGGATGTGACCGATATCATATCAGACGTGACTGATATCTTGTTGGCCATGTCTGATATCATATTGGTCATGTCTGATATCATATCAGACGTGCTTGATATTATAAGAATAGAGAGGCTCAGTCTTATATATGCGCAGGCTGGTTTTACTACAGACACACCACCACTTTATCTGCAGACCGAAATATTTAATAGAGCAGTTGCAATTAATTACTCTTGATTACGTAAAATGAGTCACTTCCATAATACTTCCTGTTTTAATGACGTCAACTGCACTATTATAAGTATATTGACGACCTTTACCTAAATANTATCATTCATGAAATGGTACAGTTATTCGATTTGTTTCTTGATGTTGCATGGCTATCTTAATCACAGTACTATTGTAGTAATTGCCACAACATTCACTGGGTACTCATTATCTCTCTCAAGGAGATCCCCAGCAGACAAGGCCATTATGTATGTACGTAAGTACGTTAGAACAAAAATGGCACAATTGTGGCTTCCCATTAGCGCTCTCTATGAGTGTTCAGTAAAGTTACTGTGAGTTTTAGGCCTTGCATGCAGTTGGTAATCTGTTGGGGAGAGCCTTTGAGCAAGTTTGAGGGCGACAGGAATGGCTCTGTTGAGTATATATTGGACCTGTTCCATGGACAAGAAGATGCCAGGCCAACAACATGGACCCTGGCTTTGTACCTCTATAATTATTCACAATGGTGCTTGCTACCACCTTTAACCAGAGTGCAAGATCACTACGCAGTTAAATTATTCATATCTATACCACTTTCCACTACAATGACAAAATTTTAACGTTTATAATGAATTTTAACGTTTAAATTTTTGCTTGCAATTTATTCAAGTTTTCTGTCCATTATTATTATCAGTGGCGTAGCCAGGAGGGTGCTAAAGGTGCATTTGCACCCCCTTTTTTTGTCTCGCGAAATTTACGCGTAGGTTTTACAATGCGCTATTTTTTAGTTTATAATAATTTTTTGTGCACTTACTTACACGTAAACTAGTCATCTTTGGCCAGAATTCAATCCAGAACAACTATTAGAATCTTTCTATTTGCTGCTACAAGGCTTTAGAGAGCGTTCAATCTAGCGAGGGTGTTTGCCACTGCTCGATTTAATGAATGGGAGGGGCTAAAATTAGCTAATTAAGTGGGTGTGGTTTCTGGTCATGCAAAATTTCCGCCGCGCTTTGCGCGCATCATTTTTATTGCTCCCCTTTTCTAAAATCCTGGCTACGCCCCTGATTATAGTGTGCATCTTGCTTCAGCTCACACACCAATGTGTGCATTCCCTTAGATATCATACGTACGGTAGTACGTATAGTAGGAATGGGCCACATGTCTCATAGACCCAATACAAAATATGTATCCCCATAAAAATCTAGCAAAACAAAGTTAAGCCCTCAAAATTGCTCAAAGGCTCTTCCCAACAGATTACCAACTGCATGCAAGGCTTGAAACTCACAGAAACTTCACTGGGCACTCGTAGAGAGCGCTAGTGGGAAGCCACAATACTGCCATTTTTGTTCTCCTAACGTACTTACGTACTTACGTACTAACTGACTTACTTGAACACGGTTTCCAGAGAACCAGAAAGTGCTGAGCCAACTTTGACAGCAGAAGGTAAGTCTTTTTCAAGGGAACTACGTTCCTTGATACTCGTTTTCATCTCGAATATGCCTAAACAAAAACTAGAAAGCTTTGAAACTTAGCGTATAAATTCATGTACTTCAACGGTAGCAATCTTCTTGTCAGTAGAGTTCAAAGGTCATTATCCATCCAGTGCACGTGGCATTTAATGCCCATGCGCATTAATTACTCAAGCATTATAATGCATGTAGCTGCTACTCAAGCTTTTTGTAGGGACTAACCAGTCTCTAACAGTCTTCACACTGTAGTGTTGAAAAAAGTGAATGAACAAGTAGTAAAAATTTCAAAAAAATAAGGACTGTAGGAATGGGCAGTGGTGTAAAAAGTATTGAAACAAGGTATGTCTCAATTTCGGGCACATGACTACTTCATTTTTTTGTGTTCAAGTCATGGCCAGTATAATCTAATCATGCCTGCTACACTTTATTCCACTATTTAGCCAAGTGATAAGATTGGCAAGATTTTGAACCATGCATTAGTATTGTGATACTGTTGGTAATATATCATCTACAAGTGATTCACAACATTCCACGACAATAAATTGAGGGATCAAAAATGAAAATGAAGTAGTCATGTGCCCGAAATTGAGACATACCTTGTTTCAATACTTTTTACACCACTGCCCATTCCTACAGTCCTTATTTTTTTGAAATTTTTACTACTTGTAACTAGAAGATGCATCAGCAATATTTTGGGGCAAGCATATGTGAATGAGAGTTTTATATTATTGCTGTGTAGGTAGTACCGCTTTGTAATGTGGGCCACCCTATACAATATCTAGCTTGATCAGCTACATGACATTATACATTTTGCTAGTCTATCGAGCTAGATCCTCCTCCTTCGTCATGTTGCACGCGCCGAGGGAGAGGGTCTAGCAAAGGTCACGTTCAAAGCACAATTAACAAAGATGCGGAATTAAATGTGCTTAACAATGCGCATTATTTTAGAGAAAGACGGCAAACAGGACAACGAGATAGACTTGCAGCCTGAAAAGCACTCGCTAGTACCAGAAGAGAGCCTTTGATAGCCACATGTAGGTCCATTATTGACGGAGTAGAAGTTGATAGACTGGCAGGTAGTCAGGTAGAATCTGTTCCACATGCGCTGTTCAGTCTCTTTGTACCTTTGTTGTCAAGTTAAATGCCTTAGGCCATGCTTAGGCTTACATCTAAGACCGTTTTCAAGCCTTTTTTGAGTACAAAAGCCCCAGAAATCATCGATAACTAGCGTACTTCAGTGATAAAACATGTGGTTATTTCCACGCACGCAACTACCACCCACACGTAAATTACTACCCAGAATCTGGGTAGTTGAATCTGATTGGTCAATTGAAATCTCATAGTAAAAATTTCAAAAAAATGAAAAGTGTAGGAATGGGCAGTGCGGTAAAAAGTATTGGAACAAGGCATGCATGTCTCAATTTCGGCACATGACTACTTCATTTTTATTCTTGGTCCCTCACATGGATCCTTTGAGTCGTAAATGCAATGATTTGTATGTAACATAGCTTCTTATTTCTACTAATCAGTTGGCTAAGCAGTAGAGTAAACTATAATAGACAGGTAACTTAAACTGGACTGCCAGCCAAGAGTTGGGCATAAAAATGAAGTATTCATGTGCCGAAATTGAGACATGCATGCCTTGTTCCAATACTTTTTACCGCACTGCCCATTCCTACACTTTTCATTTTTTTGAAATTTTTACTACTTGTTCATTCACTTTTTTCAACACTACAGTGTGGAAACTATTAGAGACTGGTTAGTCCCTACAAAAAGCTTGAGTAGCAGCTACTTACTACTGGAGGCTAATGCGCATGCGCATAATAATGCCACGTGGGTAATGACCTTTGAACTCTAACTGCAAAGATGGCTACATTGTAGTACATGAATTTATACACCAAGTTTCAAAGCTCTCTAGTTTTTGTTTAGGCCTATTTATAATGAAAACGAGTATCTAGGAATGTAGTACCCGTGAAAAGAACTTACTTTGTGCTGTCAAAGTTGGCTCAACACATTATGGCTCTCTGGAAATCCTTTTCAAGTAAGTCAGTCAGAAAGTACGTACGTACGTACGTTAGGACAAAAATGGCACTATGGTGGCT
The DNA here is from genome assembly GCA_964030475.1 of Tethya wilhelma. Lineage (NCBI taxonomy): Eukaryota > Metazoa > Porifera > Demospongiae > Tethyida > Tethyidae > Tethya > Tethya wilhelma. Next base: position 111,007 of record CAXIPT010000059.1, read on the forward strand.
TCCCATTAGCACTCTCTACGAGTGCTGAGGAAAGTTTTTGTGAGTTTTAGGCCTTGCATGCAGTTGGTAATCTGTCAGTAAGAACCTCTTAGCAACTTTGAAGGTTTAATTTTGTTTGACTAGATTTTTATAGTGGCCAACATTTTGTATGGTGTCTATGGGGCGGTCGGCCCATTCCTACTATACGTACTACCGTACGTATGATTAAACGTCACCTTTGCTAGACCCTCTCTCTCGGCGCGTGCAACGTGACAAAGGAGGAGGGTCTAGCTCGATAGACTAACATTTTGCTAGAACAGGAAATTAAACTATATTATTTACAAGGAGTGTGGCTCGCTTCGCTCGCCACGCTCCTTGCTTGTGTATGAAGTATACTGATGTTTACTACTAGATGCATGCAAGTACAGACATCTGTGTATGGCAATAACTGGGCAGTGAAAGGTAACCATGTATGCATTCACTAGCTGCTCCTCTTTGCAATTTGGCCAGCTCAGCAATTTGCCTCACTATGTGACGTCACAAATGACCCTTCTGCCATTATTGCAATCAGCTGACAAAGAAACTCGTTATCTGGCTAGTTGTGTTTCGTGTACAACGACAGAGAAGCAGACTCCTAGAAGCCAAAGTTCTCCCCTTGCTATGCTTGTTTTGTGAAAGATTGGCAGCTCTATCACGCTTTTATGGATGCATGAATGATCAATGAAGAATCAAAAATGAAAATGAAGTAGTCATGTGCCGAAATCGAGACATGGCTTGTTTCCTTACTTTTTATAGCACTGCCCATTCCTACACTGCTAATTTTTTTGAAATTTTTACTACTTGTAATGATAATTGTTATAACATTGTTAACCCTTGGTGCGCATGCGCACCTAGGGTTACGGTAGTCGTTTTGTCTGTGTGTGTGTGTGTGTGTGTGTGTGTGTGTGTGTGTGTGTGTGTTCCAACTATATCTCAAGAACAACAGCTCCAGTCTTCAAAAGCGGCATACTAATCAAGATTATCTAAAAGAATTACACAAAGAATTCTACAAAAGCTTGTACTTACTGAGATATGAAGCTTTTCAGCCTGTTCGAGCGCTAAGCTTCGAGGCCACACCCATAAGGCCTAACAGTTGAAATTTTGGAGAGCGAGCATGAGGGGCGAGCCTGAGCGAGTCATATAGCGTAGATCGATATTGGAGGGCAAGCATGAGGGGCGTGCCTGAGCGAGTTCATATTTTAACATAGATAGCAAAGAATTTAAGTAATGGCCTGGGATCCTTACAAAGGTAGCAAGATTGTGCAATAATGTGTACCCAGTGAATGTTGTGGCAATTACTACAATAGTACTGTGATTAAGATAGCCATGCAACATCAAGAAACAAATCGAATAACTGTACCATTTCATGAATGATAAAT
>CAXIPT010000060.1:0-14305 GCA_964030475.1 Tethya wilhelma
GTGCTGGTAGAGGTGGAAGACAGAATATCCTGTTTAAAAAGATCAGTTCACACACTCTGAGCACGGCAATTGTACTGCATCATCACTGATAACTTTACATAGTCCTCCAAAGAAGACTCCTGTTGCTTGCCGAATGAATTAGTTAAGAGGGAAAAAACACTGCAGAAGATGGCTGAATAAGAGCAACTCTGCAACATGCTCTAGCCCACTTAGGCAGGTCATTGCTATGTTTTTTTCCACCAGTCTAACACATTGACCCCTGGTGCCACATCTTCTGCAGCAGCCAAGTAAGTTGGTAATTCTGATTTCAAATCCTCAATGGCATCAGAGTCGAGAAAAGGAAATCAAGAGAGAGAATTAAGATCACTGCTTGTAGGCTTAAGCTCTGAAACCTTTGCTGGATCAAAATATCTTGCTACTTTGAATACTTGAACAGCATAGCTCAGGTCATTGTTAAACTTGTCATTGAAGTAGTCATATGCTGGTGTTGCACAATTCTCCGCATAGGTGACAAGCATTTGCTTATTAGTGCTGTTCCCTTTAGATAGTTGCTTAGCAAGTGCATTGACATTGGGATGATGGTTAGAAGCTATGTGGTTGTATAAAGCACAAATTCTCTCATATGCTGTCAGTACTAGCATTATGGCACAATGCATCATCATTAAGCACAGATACCATTTTTTCAGTTGTAACAGCAGGTAAATCTCATTTTTCAAGAAGGCCTCCACATCTCCAAAGCAATTGTGCAACTGATGCATTACCTCGAACCTGCTGCACCATCGGGTACTCCAGTATGAAGGAGAGGGTAAACCGGTCCTAGATCTCCATGCTAACTTCACTTTAGGACTATGGGAAAATAAACTTATCCAGTGCTTTGTGAAGTCATACAAAATTGGTATGTTTATGTGCTCACCAACATGGTCTATTGTATGGGAAAAACATCCAATATCCAGCATTGAGTTGTAGAGAACAGAAATTGCTCGCATTGCCATATTGTTAACAGATGCCCGATCTCGCATAAATCCTATGACAAGGCTTAATGCAATTGACAATTCTGTGGATAAGGCAGTTATGAGCTGTCGTGCTACCTCTTCACCACTCAGAGATTTGGCAAGGAGAATTAGGCGGCAAACCTTTTGCTCGATTTTCCAGCCATCATCTATGTATCGTATTACAATTACCAGAGCTTCGCAGACATGAGTTGTCTCATCAAAATCACTGACACAGGTTTTCCTTCTATTGAATTCTTGAACTCAGCTAACTCTCTCTCTAAAATGAAAGGAATCAGTTGTCTTAGCTTTGATGAATCACACAGAGAAAATGCATTCTCCTCTAGGATCTCCCGGAAATTGTCTACTTTAGAAAGTGGGCCTCCAGATTTCAAAAATGCTGTATCAACCTTAATGCGGTTAACACAGGTAGATTCTGGGAAAGTCTCACCAACTGGGTGGTGCTTTGAGTTGTATACTCGTAGAGTTTGGACAAGGTCCATTTCTTGTTTGTCTTTATTCTTTAGTCGCTCTTTCCCTTTTTGATGTTTTATAGACTTAATGTGTAGTTTTATGACTTGAGACTTGATCGAAATATCTTCTCTACACCCTGAACAAAACAGTGTACCAATACATACAGTTAGACACTCACCAGGGTACTGCTTCACTCTGTCATTAGCAGTAATAGACTTTAGAGCATGAATACAAGATTCACCTCTCCTGCTTTTCTTTTTTCCTACTGGTGGGTTGGATTGAACTCTTCGCTTTCTAGCTAGATCCGAGGGAGTCGGCGACCTTAAACGGTCTAGTAATGACACAACTGACTTCCCAGACTTATCTGCTTTTGATGATTCATCCACTGATTCTATCGACTCCAAATCACTGGCAAAGTTTATGGATTCATCGATTTCTCCATCATCAACAAAAAGGACAGCATCTGTTCCAGGTTCATCCATTTTCAACTGCTAGCGCTTTTATAGTGCACGTGGCTAACAGCTGATCATGACTCAGAAAACAAGCTGCAAATTGCAAATTGCCAATTAACTAAGCTATTTTAAATTTAACCCTTAAAAACCTCAATAAGTTCATAACATTACTGAAAATTCACCTATAATTCTTCAAGCAATGCCTATTATCTCGAATTATTCTCAGAATCAATGTAATGGCTATTATTCTTGAATTATTCTGGGAATAATTTGCCAAGGCCTAGTCAAAAAAAAAAGTTCTTTATCTCTACTGTGAGATAACTTTGTTTTTCACAAACAATGTTTTTTACACCAAGGGAATGTTCTATGTGTTGAAAAAAGTAAACTTTCACAAAAGTGTTTCTTTCAAGGCAAAATAAACGTTTTTAGCAAAAGTGAACTTTTTGGTCTTAGAAAATTTTCTAAGTCCATAATCCCTCAAATAAACTGAGTTCTTTATCTCTACAGTGAGAAAACTTTGTTTTTCACCAACAATGTTTTTTACACTAAGAGAATGTTCCATTTGTTGAACAAAGTAAAATTTCACAAAAGTCTTTCTTTTGTGCTGATAAGTGAAATAAACGTTTTTTGCAAGAAGTGTACTTTTTGGTCTTAGAAAATTTTCAGTCACTGAAAAAAACCAAGTTCTTTATCTCAAACGTGAGAAAACTTTGTTTTATAACAACAATGTTTTTTTACAACAAAAAAATGTTCCATGTGTTAAAAAAAGAACTATTTCGCAAAAGTGTTTTTTTTGTGCTAAAAATTGTTTTGAAGGCAAAATAAACGATTTTTGCAAAAAGGTGTAACTTTTTGTTCTTAAAAATTCTTTTAAGTACATAGTCAAAAAAACTAAGTTCTTTATCTCTACAGTGAGACAACTTTGTTTTTTACCCACAATGTTTTTTACACCAAGACAATGTTCTATGAGTTAAAAAAAAGAAATATTTCACAAAAGTGTTTCTTTTGTGCTGAAAAGTGTTTTCAACGCAAAATAAACGTTTTTAGCAAAAAGTGAACTTTTTGGTCTTAAAAAATTTTCTAAGTTCATAGACACAAAAAACACTAAGTTCTTTATCTCTACAGTGAGAAAACTTTGCTTTTAACCAACAATGTTTTTTACACTAAGAGAATGTTCCATGTGTTGACAAAAGTACAATTTCACAAAAGTGTTTGTTTTGTGCTGAAAAGTGTTTTCAAGGAAAAATAATTTTTTTTTGTAAAAAGTGTACTTTTTGGTCTTAAAAACTTTTCTAAGTCCATAGTCACTCAAAAAAACTAAGTTGTTTATCTCTACCGTGAGAAAACTTTGTTTTTCACCAACAATGTTTTTTAAACCAAGAGAATATTCCATAATTTGAAAAAAGAGAAATTTCACAAAATTGTATCCTTAATGTTTAAAATTGTTTTCATGGCAAATAAAATGTTTTTAACAAAATGTGAACTTTTTGGTCTTAAAAAATTTTCTAAGTCGGTCTCTTGGTGTAAAAATCCTTGTTGGTTAAAAATGAAGTTTTCTCACTATAGAGATAAAGGACTTTTTTTCTTTTGAAGGACTACGGAAAATCTTACATGTATTGAAAAAAGTAAAATTTCACAAAAGTGTTTCTTTTGTGCTGAAAAGTGTTTTCAAGGCAAAATAAACTTTTTTTGTAAAAAGTGTACTTTTTGGTCCTAGAAAATTTTCTAAGTTCTTAGTCAGTCAAAAAAACTAAGTTCTTTATCTCTGCCATAAGAAAACTGTTTTTCACCAACAATGTTTTTTATACCAAGAGAATGTCCATTTGTTGAAAAAACTAAAATTTCACAAAAGTGTTTCGTTTGTGCTGAATAGTGTTTTCAACGTAAAATAGCAAAAAGTGAACTTTTTGGTCTTAGAAAAGTTCTTTATCTCTATAGTGAGAAATCTTTGTTTTTCACCAACAATGTTTTATACACCAAGAGAATATTCCATGAGTTGAAAAAAGTAAAATTTCACAAAAGTGTATACTTAATGCTTAAAATTGTTTTCATGGCAAATAAACGTTTTTAACAAAAAATGAACTTTTTGGTCTTAAAAAATTTTCTAAGTTCATAGTCAGTCAAAAAACTAAGTTCTTTATCTTTACAATGAAAAAACTTTGTATTTCGTTTTTTACACCAATAGAATCTTACATGTGTTGAAAAAAGTAAACTTTTACAAAAGTGTTTCTTTTATGCTGAAAAGTGTTTTGAAGGCAAAATAAACGTTTTTGTAAAAAGTGTACTTTTTTGTCTTAAAAAATTTTCTTCTAAGTCCATAGTTACTCAAAAAAACTAAGATCTTTATCTCTACTGTGACAAAACTTTGTTTTTTACCAACAAAGTTTTTTACACCAACAGATTGTTCCATATTTTTAAAAAAGTAAACTTTCACAAAACAGTTTCTTTTCTGCTCAAAATTGTTTTTCAAGGCAAAATAAACGTTTTTAGCAAAAAATGGAACTTTTTGGTATTAGAAAATATTCTAAGTCCATAATCTCTCAAAAAAACTAAGTTCTTTATCTCTACAGTGAGAAAACTTTGTTTTTCACCAACAATGTTTTTTACACCAAGAGAATGTTCCATTTGTTGAAAATAGTAAACTTTCAAAGAAGTTTTTCTTTTGTGCTGAAAAGTGTTTTCAATGCAAAATAATTTTTTTTTGTAAAAAGTGTACTATTTGGTCTTAAAAAATTTTCTAAGTCCTTAGTCAGTCAAAATGTTACGAGCCTGACTGACTCGTCAATGTATTTTAATAGTTAATAGAAACTTCTCTTCCAACTTCAACACACACAAATCATTGCACAGACTACAAAAACTCAAGAGTATTGCACAACTTCCGGTCTATACAATAATTAACGCATACCACTACAAAAATCAAAAATTACAGTCATTACAATACCCTTCTCTCTAAGAGGTTCACGCCTTCGTGAACATTACTTCACTCGGGATCGGAGGGAGTACTTCACAGGGTTCTGTGTCTCATCACAGTCACGTGCGGCTTTGTTCTTCTTGCCACGCCTCCTCTTCTTCCGAGGCCCAAGCCATGAGACATCCGGTAGCTCCTTTGGACACCGCACCACTCTGTCCATGCTGACCAGGATAGGGGTAGCATGTCCACTGGTCTCATCAAAACACAGTTAGATCTCACTTCCATAATCCTGTAAGGGCCATGGTATGGCAACGCCAGCTTATGATTCTTCCCTTGGTTCTCCTGGGGCATATACACCATCACATGTCCACCAGCAACATCGGGTTTCGAATCTGTCTTTTGGGCCTTCTTGATAGACGATCTTGCATTCTGCCATGCATCATAGAGTCCTCTCGCCAACTCCTGCCCGTAAGACTCAACATCCACCAGATTAGGATTTGGTAAAGTCGTCTCCGTAGGTAACCTCGCATCCCGACCGTACAACAAGAAGAACGGCGACTCACCTGTCGACGCATGAGGTCGGCTCCTATAGGCAATCAAAAGCTGCTGCAGGTGTTGCTCCAAACATCTTACAATGCTTCGCCAACATTCCCCTCAACGTCTTGTTGAAGTTTTCGACCAAACCGTCAGTCTGAGGATGAGCAGCAGTAGTGTTTAGTTTCTTCATACCCATCAGTGAACACACCTCCATCATCAACTCGGACAACAAATTTGCACCATGATCCGACAGCAACTGCTTGGGGACCCCATGTCGACACACCACATGATCAACAAGCAACCGTGCAATTGACTCACTAGTCTGGTCCGGAAGCGGAAATGCTTCAATCCATTTAGTCAGATAATCGGCAAACACAACCACATACCTGTTACCATTCTCGGTCAGCGGCATCTCCAAGATATCAACACCAACTTTCTCAAACGGTCCTCCAACTTCAATTGGCATGAGCAATGGTCTCGACCTTCGTAGAAAAGAAAGTGAGCTGCCTGTGAAAGTTTGTGAGAGGTATTTTTAGTTCTGCTGCTAATTTAGCTTCTTTTTGCTAGTTATTTCTAAGCTATCGCTCATATTGGTATGTACAGCGTTTGTAGTGATCACGCGGTCTTGAGATGACATGGCAAGTAGCCTCACTAAAGTCAAGAATCTTTAAACGGAATTCTTACGACACTTGTGAAGGTCAGTAAATGAGGTTAGTATGATCTAAACTAGGCTGTAAACAAAAATATTTCTTTACTTTTCTGAAAATAAACGTAGTTACCAGGGCCGGCGGCATACGTGCGGCAGCTACGGCCATGGCCGTACCTATTTTGGAAGATTAAGCTTCTTAAAAGCAAAAGATCTTGCTTTGCTTTCATGCTGCTCTTTTTGTGCTGTGTAAACTAGAAGCTTTCAACAGCTACGTACATGCTCAGAGTCTTAATTCTTTTGTTAACGCACACCTGTTACACCCTCTTTCGGTAGCCCCTCCCACTTATTCTACGTAGCTATTTGCCTATAGCTTATTGAATGTACTTAGCAATACGTTTGAATGTACATGTCTTGAGCAGACTGTATTCTGCTAACCCAGTCATCCTCACTATAACTCTTATCTCAGCAGAATAAAGTCAGTAAATCTAGAAGACTGAAGCGTTGGAAACTAAGACTGAAATATGCCTCAAAATGCCCCAGAATTCACCTAAAAACATGCAAAACGCAAATTTCTTCTGGGGGGGTATGCCCCCAGACCCCCCTAGCTTGAGTCACCGCCTTCGGCGGAGACATGCAGGCCGTATCACTCATCCTGAGGAGGCCCGGGCCTGGTTACGCTCGTACAGCGCAAAATATGTTAATTAGCTTCATAAAAAAACAACTTTTTGTCTCATAATTGGGACATTCAATGCTGATTCCCAGGCAATAATGTAGTTCTCCCAGGTTGGTCATTTTGAATTCTGACAGTAAAAGTTGCTTCACTGTAAGCATGTCTCCGTTTTGTCTTGGTAGCAACAACTAGATCATCTACATATACAGCAACAATGCAGAGATCCTCAAGGACTAGTACATACATACAGGGATCAGCTGGGATTTGTTTGAAACCAATGGACTGAAGAAAGTCTGTTAAGGTCTTGTTCCAGCTCCTTGACGACTGTTTCAAATCATACAGGGACTTCTTTAGTTTACAAACGAGATGTTCTCTTCCTCTTTCCACATAACCATCGGGCTGAATTTCTTCTTCCAGAGTTCCATTGAGGAAAGCTGTTACAACATCTATTTGATGGAGTTGTAAATCTTGTTGAATAGCTAGTGCAAGCAAAACTCTGATTGACTTTAGTTTCACAACTGGAGAGAACGTCTCTTTGTAATCAATACCAGGTTGCTGAGTATACCCTTTCGCTACAAGTCGAGCTTTAAACCTTTCTATAGTTCCATCACACTTGTATTTGACTCTGAAGACCCATTTGCTTCCGATAACCTTTCTTCCACTAGGCAACTCGACAAGGTCCCATGTTTTGTTTTCTAACAGTAAACTATACTCTGAGTCAGCTGCTTGCTCCTACTGCTTTGAGAGATTGCTTGCTTTAGCTTCTTCCATCGTCTTGGGTTCAGCTATTTGTTGTGCAACATAAGCTACATGCTGAAAACATGTGGCAGTATCAACAGCGGTGTCGACATATTCATCAATTCCATATCTGACAGGTGTTATTCTTGTGTGTTCTGATCGGTACATCTTCCTGATGCTCGACATCTGGTTTTAATGTTGAATCTGTTTCCAGTTCTGGAGTGACATCAACTGTTTCTGGGACTGTGGTTATACTGGTGTGTCCAAAATCACTCTCGTTGAAGATCACATCTCTACGAATGTAGACCTTGGATGTCTCCTCATCTAGCAGACGGTAGCCTTTTGACTGGAGAGAATAGCCAATGAACCTAAGCTTCACAGCTTTCTTGCTCAGCTTGTGCCTCTGTGAATCTGGCACATGGGCATATGCTATACACCCAAACACTCTGAGATGAGCAACACTAGGTGTCTTACCATTCCAAACCTCAAGTGGCGTCTTGTTGTGGGCATTTGTTGTGATACAATTTCTAAGATATGCTGCAGTTTCAACAGCCTCTCTGCCCAATACTTGTCTGGTAGATTAGCATGACTCATCATCAACCTAGCCATCTCCATAAGAATGCAGTTCATTCTCTCAGCGACACCGTTTTGCTCCAGAGAGTAGGGAACTGTGAGCTCATGATGTATGCCTCTTGATTTAAGGTAGCTCCTGAAATCCTTTGACAGATACTCTCCCCCGTTGTCACTTCTTAATGTTCCAATTGTCTGTCCACAGTCATTGACTACACGTCTCTCAAACTCTTTGAATTTGTCGGGAACCTCAGACTTATTCTTGAGGAAGTAGACAGCACAGCACCTTGAATGGTCATCAATAAAGGTGACAAAGAACTTATTTCCACCAATAAACTCAGACATTGGGCCACACACATCACTGTGGACGAGCTGGAGTTTTCTTTGGACCATATTTCTCCCACTGCCTTATTAGGAGCTCGTCTCATCTTTCCAGTGATGCATCCTTCACAGAATGATAGCTTGGACTGCTTGGGCACTTGGAGACCAGCTGCTACCTCTCTGTCAGCTATGTTCTTGATACACTGCTCATTTGCATGCCCAAGTCTGAAGTGCCAAATGTCAAGATCATTGCAGCCAGCTTCTTTGGGGCCAGAAGCGACTGCGGGTACACCTGAATCACTGGTTCTTCACAATCGAGTTTTCAACTAGTGTCCCCATTTCACAGAGCTTTCCATCCTGATCTCGAATCCAGCATCTTGTGTGTCCGAATTTGACAAATTTTCCTTTGGATGTAGCTGCCTTCACTGAGAAAAGGTTACCAGCTAGCTTTGGAACAAACAAAACTTCAGACATTGTACATTCCTTTGACTGACTCACTTTAAATAGCATCCTGAGACGAACACTCAGTGTAGTTAAGGCTGGCTCAACAATTTGGCCCTGTGGAAATTTTGAAAAACTGTATATGCTAAAATAGAAATTACTAATTATAATAAAACATATTTACTCCATTATCTATTTACCTTAAATCTACACACATGGAGCATGTTATTAGGAGAATTTGTTTCCATAGGGACCACTGTACCCGAACAAACATGTGAGTTCAATTTCGTGTACTTAACAATGAAAATGGCAAAAATTGAGGGATGTAAACACTTTATAAATTGTCCTGAAAACCAACTCAATAGGTGAATATGTACGTGTACACTAATTATCTACCTGGAAAATTGGGAAACATACAACTGCATAAACGCTATGTAGCAAAAACCACTATTTGCATCAAATTTTAAGTGTCCTTAACATAAAAACCCTCTTTTTTTATAACTTACAACATAGTAGACCAAATTTTCCAAGCAGATTCCTCTTTAGTCATCATTAATGAGTGATTTTCGTGCAGCTTAGCCCCCTGCATTTCAGTCTTTACATCCCGGATTTAACCCAAAGCGTTAGTTAGATTGTCGGTCTTGTCTCTTTCCATGCGGCTATTATGACGTATTATGAGGTAATAGCGGGATTTCCCCCAATAAATATTTGGCGTGCGAGTGGCAAGCTGGCTGCTTTAGCTAGGAATGCAGTTGGAAGTGGAAGCTTGGAAGCAAGCTGGAAGTCTCAACGGTATGTATGGACTGCAAAGCATATTATACAGTACAAATATAAAGCAGCTTGTACAAATGGGATATCACTACATCAAATTATAATATAACAATAGCTACTTGAGCAAACTAGCAGCTACAATTAAAATTATATCATAGCTAGTACAATGCATGACTATAGCTATATCACAAAATCAGCATTGGTAAAGGCATTATAGACACAGTATTTAACTGGCAGGGAGCTCTCTTGTTCTCTGTTGGCGATGATGATGATGTGTAGCTACATGAGGTCACAGTGCTATGTCATGCCTACATCATGGTGTGTGCTGGAGAAAAGCCATTTATAAGTGTTAATGTGAGCTTACATTCAGTTGATATCAGCATACAGAGTAGTCATACAACATTAATAAGCGTGGATGACCTTAACTACTAATTAAAGGTGAAGATTTCATACCTGAATTTCGAAATTAATTTGTAAAAGCAGAGAGCACAGTCCAGGTGCTTTAACTCTTACCAACATCAAGATCCAATGCATTGTAGATATGGAATGCTGCATGTGCGTGTGTGTGTGTGCGTGCCGTATGTGTGTGTGTGTGTGTGTGCGTGCGTGTTAGTGTGTGTGTGTGTGTGTGTGTGTGCGTGCGTGCATGTGTGTGTGTGTGTGCGTGTGTGTGTGTGCGTGCGTGCATGTGTGTGTGCGTGTGTGTTTGTGTATGTGTGTAAATTTATTTTTTTAAATTTTAGCTAGTTCAAGATGACAGAATGCATCAATTGTGGTTTTGCAAGAGTGGCTGCCAGGCACTTCACAACAAAGTTCTATACTTTGAAGAAGATCTTACCACGTGGTGCCATGCCTAAGATCGTTGGAGAATATAACCAGCACTTTTCGTCATATCCATTAATGAAAGTTAACTATTCCACTGCTTCAAAACGATTCCCAGCAATATGCCGCAGATTTAACATGAGGTGGGATGATATAAGTGCCCGCAAAGACTATCTGGAAACTTTTAGTCTAACTGCATGGGCTCAACTGTCCAAAGAAGAAAAGGACAAGCACACCATCAAGAATTGTCAACAATGCCAACTAGATATGCCAAATCTCTTTCTCCACTTTCCTTCAGCTAAGAAAGCAGACCTTTTACCATCGATTAAGTTCACATCAAAAGATCTTGCAAACTCGAAGAAATTTTGACCGAAGACTTTAAGAGAATTAAATGCTATTACCACTGACCAGTTCTCCAAACCCATCCAGAATGTTATCGTAGAGACCCCAAAATCAAAGCTTGTGCATAAGCCAACTAGCCAAGCAAGACAAAAGGAGAAGCGTAGGATTGCAAATGATGTGAAAAAAAACATTGAGAGTGAGATGGATGGACAAGACACTGTACTTCAAAATCCGATAAGTTGGAGAAGATACGATAAAATGAGGCAAACGAGTGGGCTTGCCACCACACCAAAGAGATCTCTTGAAACAACAGTTGACCAAACTCCTGCCAAAAAATGTCGCCATGGAACCAGCTTGGATTTCAATGAAGAACAGCTTTTAAGATCATGGGATGCCAATCAGAAAGTGAATTGGTCAGAGCTTGGATTAAAGTATGGTATACAAGTTTCAAACAGAGGACAAATCGTCAAGGAATTTTTGGCTGACTATGAAATACCAGCAGCTTTGAAGCAAGAGAGAATGTCCAGAGCACTAAGAAGAGCAGAAAAGCGGTTACGTGGTGGTCGTCTGTCTGTTCCAATGCCTTCCCCTGCATCTGTGGAAAGAAAAAAATTTGAAACAGCAAATATTAAGTGGAGAATTCGAAATAGGGGAGAAAGTGGTTGAACAGGAACACACCCATCTTAATATCACATCTCAGGCAGAGTTAGAAGAAACAACAACAATTTCAGCTTGGAGAATACCACTTTCTGATATTCAAAAGAATCTCTTGGAAAAACATGAAAACCTTGGAGTGCTGCGAGCTAACGAAGACTTCAGTGCACTTAGTCGGCAAGAGATTGAATGCAGACTGTCCAAGCTTTGCCAGAATTTTACAAGCAATGAAAGTGATACCGACCTAAGAGAGAAGCTTAGATCTTTAAGCAGGGAACGACATCTAAAAATGTGGCATGACCACTCTTCTGTTTCTGGTCGTAGTTACCTGTTTGTGTTGGTGACAGTAATGTACGATGAAGCCTTTTTTTACACGCCTGAAGAGATGGAGAAGAAAACAGGTACAAAACTTGATGTCCAAGCTCTAGTAGAGCAGCCAGAAATCCATATTCTAGGTAGATCAAGTTCCTTTATAGAAGATCAAATGCTTTTCAACCAATGCCGCCAGGAATGCTTGGGCCAACTCAATCAGCCGATCAAGACACAAACAGGGATTCCTACACACGATATTCTACGATTCTTCACGGAGATGGCCCTGCTCAACAATATAAGGCCGGTCACAAGCATGGTGGTACGTATAGCTGCGTGGGCTGTGGAGCCAAGACAGCCAGATTCGATGACTTTGCTTACTGCCACTATGCAGAGAAGCGCACTTATCAAGAATGTCAACAGTTTGTCACAAGAGGAGTAGCATGGAAAAAGAGAGGTATACACTCTGCATGTCGTCGTGCTTGTGTGTGCCTGTGTATGGTGTGTGTGTGTGTGTGTGTGTGTGTGTGTGTGTGTGTGTGTGTGTGTGTGTGTGTGTGTGTGTGTGTGTGNGTGTGTGTGTGTGTGTGTGTGTGTGTGTGTGTGTGTGTGTGTGTGTGTGTGTGTGTGTGTGTGTGTGTGTGTGTGTGTGTGTGTGTGCGTGTGATATTGTATGAGGAGATATACAGTATAATTTTATGTACCCAGTAGGCGAGTTGATCGACTCATACATGAACACTCACATGCACAATGCATGTACACAGGTTTAGACGAATTACGAGTAGATGAGTTAAGGAAGGAACTTTCTATGCGAGGAGAAAACATTGCGAGAAAGTTGAAGCCAGAGCTAAATGAGCAGTGGAATGATCTACGACAGGGCCTTAATGATGTACCAGCACTCTTACAACCGACTCCACAAGCTACTTTGAAAGATCTCAATTTAGAGAGATATGAAATATCTTGCATTGAACCCCTCCATGATATCAAGGGCCATGTAGATAATCTGATTAAAGAGGCTATTGCTATTGCTAGTGGAGAAGCTTTGAAACGCCTGACAACAATTAAAGAGAGTATTCTGTCCAAAGATACTCTGCGGTGCTCTGATTATAGAAAAGCTATTGTCATGATATACATTGCTCTAGAACAAATAGAACCAACTGCTAAACTAACAGAGATTTTCAGAACAGCTGTCGAAATGAACGAGATTTTGTACACTCAGGCAGACAAAAGGAACAGAAGACAAATTCTCCGTTTCCACAATGTCGCATTCATACATTTCATGTTGTGCCGAGAGGTCTTCAGTAATCCTAAGGAAGTATCAAGGAGAAAGATGTTTGGACGTTATTTTCACGCAACTACATATCATGCTCCACTTGTAAACAGGGTTGTTTCACCTAGCTCTCTATACACCGAGTTACAAGAGAGAATGTTTAACAAGCTGAAATCGATAACACGATCTACATCGAATCACAACCCTGACCAGATGTTAATCAACATCTTTGTCAGGATTCAAGAAGAAGACAAAGCTAACTCTGACAAGTCATTAAGTGTCTTACGTGGAGAAGAGAATGATGTGAGCAAACTTGTACAGTACCTGAAGCCTAAGAACAACACAATTATTCCCACTTCATGGTTGGACATTTTGAAACCACACTACCAAGCTCACCTTGAGCGAATTTCTGACTATCTAGTAGAGGGGCCTGGTATATGGTGGCAATCTACATCTGAAGGTATTGAATTTTTTGATGTACTAGATGGCCCAGAAGATGTATTATGCAAACATCACTACCGAGGATCAACTCTCACTGACGTGGATACATTCTTGCTAGAACAATGGGAAAAGTGTATTGACCTTGAAATCTCCCTCCCATGTACAAGTATTTGTACCTTTAAGTAACTTCATTCCTCAGTACTGAATCTCACTCATCTGTTTGATCACTTCATGACTGTTCATCGTCTTCATTATATGTTCACTATTGTAATAACATAAAATTCTGTATAAATTTGCAGTACTGATATAGACGTGCATCTCTCTCTCTCTCTCTCTCTCTCTCTCTCTCTCTCTCCCCCTCTCTCCCTCCCTCCCTCGCGCTCTCACTCTCCCTCCCACCCGACTTCCTTGTAGGCTTATCAGTAAACAATGACAGCAAAACACGCACGCTTACCATTTTGTCACCTTCGGTTGCATGTGATAGTCTTTCAGGAAAACCTGAACACTCCTCTGAGGATCTGTGATGTAAGCAAATAGTCTCAGCCTGTCCACACGCGCGTCAACTTCAGACGTCAAGTCCTGAGCTTCTTCACAAACAATATCATGCGATTACTTAAAGGGAATTCCCCCCGAATTTACGTGACATAATTAGTTTATACGGGGTGCGCGCAAAAAAAAAATTGAGCCAGCCTTAACTACACTGAGCACAGTACAGATAAAGAACTTAGTGTTTTTGACTGAGTATCGACTTAGAAAATTTTCTGTGACTAAAAAATACACTTTAGACAAAAAACGTTTATTTTGCCTTGAAAACATTTTTTAGCACAAAAGAAACACTTTTGTGAATAGTTACTTTTTTCAACACTTGGAACATTATCTTGAAGTGAAAAACATTGTTTGTGATAAACAAAGTTTTCTCACAGTACAGATAAAGAACTTAGTCT